>CATIWR010213735.1:0-25984 GCA_949677035.1 Omphalea diandra | reverse complement strand
TAATAATAATAATAATAATAATAATAATAATAATAATGATGATGATGATGATGATGATGGTATTATTATTTCATAATTATTTATTATTTGAAAAATAATTTTAAGATTATTTATCATATAAATGTGATTATAGGAGACATTATTGATTGATTTATTTTAAATTTATATAATAAAAAAATTTTAAATTTTGTCCAATATGTCTTTTTTCTAAATGGATTCAAATAAATTTATTTATATTGAGTCTAATGAATTCATCAATAATTACTTTTTTACATCTTCCCTGTGAATTTAAACACAAAAAAGAAAATATCTTCTTACCATCTAAGGCAATATCTATTGATAGATGAAAGACGTATTATTCATTTCACACAATGATTAATTTTATTAATACAAACTGAAATTCAGGTTGTATTGCAATTTACAATGAGAACTTCAATTATCAGTAATATTATGAAAGCTAGTCATCAACAAGAAGAGACACAAGGTGGAAATCTTGTATAGGAGGAATGCAAGCAAATAGCTAACACTTACAAGTTGCACATATATTAATAAGAATAATGACACATTATTACAAATATATTATACATAAAATTAACCCAAAAGAAAGAAAAAAAAAAAAAAAAAAAAGAAAGGAAGAAGAGACTATGGGGTATCATTTTCATCAAGAATTACCAGCAATGCCACGATAAATGCATAATCCACCTCTGGATAAACTTTAACCTTGTATCTTTCCTTTCCCTTGCAGAAGCTTTCGAATGTGAAGTTATGTTTTACCTAACATTTATTGTCACATATTGGATAAATTATATCAATATATTACCATAGATTAACTTCATATATATGTTATGAAATTAAAACCACCTATTTTTCGAGCAAAATTTGGTTTCACTGAAAAAAAGAAAAAGAAAAAGAAAATTTTGTATAGTAGCTTTATCTTTTTCAAAATGTTTAATATCTTAAAACATATATTTGTCTTCTATTGCAAGAAGAAATAGATGTAAGTATGAATTGAAGAATAGCCTGAAAGATTTGTGTTGTACCTCTTCAAAAATCCTAGGGCCTTTGACCTGTATTAATAATTACCACGTTAATTAAATCATATTAACATTGTTAGATTTTATATTACGAATTTGAAGTAAACCCATTTTAATAGGATGAACATAGAACAGATAAATGAGTTTACATTTCCAAATCTTGGAATTTATAAAGTTGTTTTTAAATTAAATATTTCTCAAGAAACTAATCTGAAGGATAAGTGAATATATAGGGAAACATAAACAAATAATTAAGGATGTAATGTGTTTGTGGATATTTAATTAATGTTGAAAGATTGTTACCTCTGCAAGGAGCCTATGGCCTTTGAAAACTTTGAAAGATAAAGAAGTGTAAGATCCAGTCACATGAAAATCAGGGACTTTTTTCTTGAAATCTTCCAAGAAGACATGAAGCTCTTTTTTGATTTGGAGAGGATGGGATTGTCTTACATTGAACAGCACATTTTTTTCTTCTGTACTTTCACCTTCATGAGCCTTCCATTTATGCCAAAATGTAAGTGCCTTGCACATTTCCAAATAAAAAAACAAAAAAACACATGTTAGATTTTTAAATAAATATGTATGTATGAGTTTTATTTTATCGAAAATGCGATAATAGATGTCAGAATTAGAATGCTTAACTTAATATCAGCTTAATCAATTTCTAATTTATATGTGAAAGAATATTAATTTACCTTTCCGCGCAATGTGAGAATAGGAAAACCAGAAGGGTCGCGCAAAATTCTTTTCATGTTCAAGTTCCAAACGCCACCATCAACTTGGAGAAGAAGGTTTCCAGTTTGATCAAACACTTCAAATTGTGCATTTGATAGCTTTATAATCTTCTTCTTGACAATTAATTCCATAGGGTAAGGGTAACAATAGCCATTCCCAATAACACTAACTGATGGAACCCCAAAACACCACTCAGGAACCTCCATTGATATCCCCAAATAACTTTGTGTAGAGCCTAGGATTTGGAGAGGACAACAAACACAGATAAAAACTTTTTTTTTTCCCCTCTTTTTTTTTTTTTTTTTTTTTTTCTCTTAGCCAAATTATGACTAAAGTTTATATTTGGGAATTTTATCCCAATTTTGTGTCCTGTAGAGATCTCTTATTAGATACACCATTCTTTTGTCTAGTAAAAATTGAAATTTCGAACATTCTGTAAATTAATAGAAATTAGCTGTACAGATTTTATCGCCTTTTGTATTTAATGGGTCTTTTTCCTTTCTTGAAAACCGATTTCTATGGGAGTTTTGCTTTGGATGGATGTTGGAGAGCATTTTCCGTTGTTTGCAATCTAGATTCTTTCACTTTTACGTGGATTTTTTGTACTAAAATTTATATACCTACATTTAAGCTAATAATCTTATTTATGGGAAAATTGTATACATGCAATTAATATAATAAATATATTTATATTAAGTGAGGATCTGAATGTTTTTTTTTTTAACATAGGATATGAATGTTTTTATATATGAGAAAAAAAGTATAATGGTAATTTCATTATATATAGTTATTTTATGTGTCACCATATTATTATTAGATGGATGTATAAAATGTACTCTTGAATTAATTTTTGCTCCTATCAAATTGGCAACCAAAAACCAAAAACAATATAAAAATAGATGTATCTAAAATTGGGAGATTAACCAATAAACCTTTATTTTAGTGAAATTAAATCATCTCAAAGTTGGGATAATGAGAATTCAAACTCTAATAAAATCTTTTTTTTTTTTTTGGTTAAAAAAGAAGAGACTATAAATTCAAATCATTACTGGAGCCTAATTAACTAAACAAAGAAGTAAGTTATCGCCCTTCATGATATGTGATTTGTATCATTATGTGCACTGGTTAATGGATGAATTGGTTAACATATGCAGTAAGTCGTTATATGTAATTAACAACTGGAATTCAATTATTATATGATACGGTTCCTAGTTAGTTATGTGTCCAAAAGAAATTTCTTATTGTATAGCTGCACGTCCAAATTAGTATTGGAGCTCTAGCTTAATAATTTGATGATTAGTTTAAGGTCAAGTAACTCTTTATATCTATAGTTTTTTTTTTTTTTTTGGGTGGAGGGGTTGGGGGCGCGGCAACAATATGTAAATGGAAAATCTCAAATGATGCTGTGTTAAGTAGATTCAAAATTTTGAGCTTTTGCTCTTTAACAAGTGTTGGATGCAATGCACATGATAAAACATAAAAGCAGAAAAGAAAAGAGGAAGAAGTAGCTGGAAGCACCATGATTAAAACTCAATTTATTAGGTTAGATTATAAATTATGTAATAGGTAAACTTTTGGTAAGTCATGTTTTTCATTTCAGAAATGTTTCTGTATTTCCTTATTTTCATGTTTTTCCTATATTTTCTTTTATAATTTTTTTAAAAATATCGATTTTTTTATGTCTGTTTTCATATTTCTTCATTTTCGCATTTTCGTTTCCATGTTACATAGATTATAAGAAAAAAAAAAAAAAGCTCTCAAGTTCTACAATACTTTTTATTGTGTCTAGATATATTCTAATTATTCAATATTTGTCTTCAACATCATTCAGCTAATAGCTAAATGGAGCTTATATTGTATGAGGTGAAGACTTCAAATTTTGACCATTTTAATTCCCTCTAAATGTTTGTTTTGGTAAATCACTAAAGAGCTTATACTAAAAATCAAAATGATCTCATATATAATCAAAGCTATATCTAACTTTAGAGAGCCAAAACAAACTATCCATCAACTCACTAACTATTAGAGTTGCACAAATAGAGCTGAAAAATATTTCTAATGTGTTGAAACACCTTAGCAATTGAAGAGTCCTTGCTCTAATACAACTTTATTCTTGGCTTTCAACACAAAAGAAACAGTAGCAATGAAAGTCAACTTTTTTTTTTTTGTACATCAAATTTCTCTTTTTTATTGCTCTGTTGCTAAATCAAGAGAGCTCTCCAAGCCATGAAAATTAAATCTAAATTTGTGATATAAATTCAATAAATTCTCTAGATTTGAGCAATAATAGAACACTGAAAAACAAAATGGAGGATGGTTTCTTTTAGTAGAACCATTGACGACACACGACTCATATAACTTTTCATTATTTCTACAACTTACACTTTGTCTTCAATCTCTTTTGGATTATGTTAACTATGCATCTAATCAAGCTCAACAGAGGAGGTTTACTATTCCTATGGGTAATCAATTCTCAGGACCAAGAAGGAATAACAATGGATCCAAGTGTACCTTTTATGGCTATATGGGTCATACTGTAGATGTTTGCTACAAGAAACATGGATATCCTACTGGTTACAAGCCTAGAGGCAGATTCTCAAGTCCTGCAACTAATCAATTGGAAGTTACCACTGAAAATGTGACTAATGTTGATACTTCATATGGGTACTCTAATGATGCTAAACTTGACTTTGTTAACAGCAATGCTCCACACAACTCTATCCCAGCTGAAGGCAATTCCAACATGCCTCCGATAACTCTTGAGCAGTACTCAAAATTGGTGACCCTGTTACAGTAGATTTCAGCAAAAGGTGGACAATCTCCAACTCACATAAACACTATATGCAGTAATTTTGTGCCTCAACTTGAGGTCTCAAGTACTCACTATTGCTTTAACACCTCTTTTGTCCCACCCAAGTCTGTTTGATTGGATTCTTGATATTGGAGCTACAGACCACATCATTTGTAGTCTCCAGTTATTTAATACCTATTATAAAGTCCATGGCCTTTTTGTCACTCTTGTTAATGGTGCTAAGGTTCCTGTTACACATGTAGGTGCTATTCGAATTTCTTTTTCTTTTACACTTCATGATGTTCTTTATGTGCCTAATTTCTCTTTCAATCTCATATCTGCTAGTAAGCTCACTTCTCAAACTCGCTTTTGCATTTTGTTATATCGTGACCTTTGTCTTATCCAGGATCTTCAGTCTTGGAAGATGATTGGATTAGCTGAAAAATCCAATGGTTTATACCACTTAACCCTGCCGTGAACAGCTTCTTCTAGTTCTGTCTTTCTTCCATTAGTTCAATCCTTGCCCCCTTTACCTAAAGCTTTTGTACTCATATCAATAAAGATGATCTTTGGCACTACTAATTAGGCCATCTCTCTAGATTGCAGTTGCTTAAGTCTATAGAACCTTGCATTTTTATTCCTACTCATGTCAATTGTGATGTTTGTCATTTTGCAAAACAAAGAAAATTGTCTTTTCCTGTATGTTCTTCTGTTTCTAATAAAATCTTTGTCTTAGTTCATATGGACATTTGGGGTCCCACTTCTACTGTTTCTTTACATGGTTACAAGTATTTTTCTAACCATTGTTGATTATTATAGTCGTTTCACTTAAGTGCATTTGATAAAGTCAAAGGCTAAGACAAGAGTATTGATCAAGCAATTCATTGCTTTTACTGAGACACAGTTCCATACTAGACCTAAATGCATTCGCAGTGACAATGGTGTGGAGTTTGATATACCGTATTATTATGCTTCCCTGGGTATCATACATCAAACTTCTCGTGTATATACTCACTAACAAAGTGGTGTGGTAGAGAGGAAGCATCAACACATCTTGAATGTAGCTAGTGCTTTTAAATTTCAGGCCTCATTACCTCTACATTTTTGGGCATATTGCATTTCCCATGCTGTGTTTGTTATCAACAGAACACCTTCACCCCTCATCTCCAACAAAACTCCCTTTGAACTTCTTCATAGTCATACACCAGATCTCAGCTCACTTAGAGTTTTTGGCTATTTGTGCTATGCCTCTACCATACTAGATCTCAAATCCAAATTTGATTCAATAACTGAAAAATGCATCTTCTTGGGTTTTCCCTCTCACAAAAATGGGTATAACCTTTCTAAAAAGAGGGTTTTCATTTTGAGGGATGTTATTTTCTGTGAGACTATTTTTCCACACGACTCTTTTTCTAACGCTACCACAAATTCTTAAGTTGTTCCCGCAACTTTAGAATCTGTTTTACCTTTGGACATTCCTTCATCTTCTTTTCCCTCCCCTCCCATACCTCTTCCTTCTTCACCACCTCTTCTTTCTTGACCTTTGCCTTCTTCAATCCTTCTCAGACATTCTTCTCGATCTGTCAGACCTCCTGCCTATTTGAAGGACTACCATTGTCACTCATTTGCCTTCTTTTTCCCATTCTAATGCCCATTCTACCTCTCCTCATACCCTCAATAAAGTTTTTTCTTATACACAACTTACTCCTAAACATGAAGTCTTTTTTCTGCCATTCATCAAATCTCAAAACCCAAAGCTTACAATGAGGCCATTCAACACTCATGCTGGCAAAAAGTCATGGATGATGAGATCCAAGTTTTACAAAATAACCACACTTGGGAGATTACTACTTTGCCATCTGACAAACAACCCATATGCTGCAAATGGGTATACAAGGTTAAATACAAAGTTGATGGCACTGTTGAAAGGTGCAAAACTAGGCTTGTTGCCAAAGGCTACACTCAGCAGCATGGCCTTGATTACTTGGAAACTCTCTCTGGTGGCTAAGATGGTGACAATTAGATCTCTTTTGGCCATTGCAGCAGTCAAGGGTTGGTACTTGCAGCAGCTTGATATCAATAATGCTTTTCTCCTTGGAGATTTGCATGAAGAAGTTTATATGACCTTGCCACCTGGTTTTCAAGCTTCACATCCTAATCAAGTTTGCAAGCTTACTAAGTCTCTTTATGGTCTTAAGCAAGCTAGCAGACAGTGGCATGCAAAGCTGACTACTACTCTTGTTGCACAAGGCTTCACTCAAGCTTCTTCTAGTAGTTCTCTGTTTTCCTTATCTCAAATATTAAAACTTACCTTCATGAGCAATTCAAGATCAAAGACCTTGGTGAGCTCAAATATTTCCTAGGTTTGGAAGTTGCAAGGTCGAAGGAGGGCATTAATCTGTCTCAAAAGAAATATGCTCTTGATATCCTCCATGACACAGGGTTCTTTTCTTTGAAACCAGTAAATTCCCCACTATCTTCTTCCACTAAGCTTTTCAAAGGAGATAGTGATTCTTATCCTGACATATCTGGTTATAGAAGACTTATTGGAAGATTGTTGTATCTTTGTAATACCAGACCTGATCTGACTTTTGCAATCCAACAACTTTCTCAGTTTTTAGATTGTCCCATTATTCATCACATGCAAGCTGCACACAGGGTGCTTCGGTACTTGAAAGAGGCCCCTGGTCAAGGCTTATTTTTCTCTGCAGATGGTTCATTACAGTTGAAAGCCTTTGCAGATTCTGATTGGGCAGCATGCTCGAATACAAGGAGATCAATTAGCGGCTATTGTGTGTTTCTTGGCAATTCACTTGTCTCATGGAAGTCCAAGAAACAACAAACTATTTCTAGATCTTATTCTGAAGCTGAATATAGGGCCATGGCAGTCTGTTGTTGTGAGATTCAATGGTTGTTATTCTTACTCAATGATTTGCATATTGCTCAGTCTCATCCTGCCATTCTCTATTGTGATAATCAATCTGCCCTACATATTGCTCTCAACCCTGTGTATCATGAGAGGGAAAAACATATTAAAATTGATTGTCATTTAGTACGGGAGAAGGTTGCTGCAGGCATTGTGCATTTGCTTTCTGTCACGTCTTCTAATCAGCTTGCTGATTGTCTCACTAAGCCTCTTCCCACGTCTGATTTTGAGGCCACAATCTCCAAGCTTTGCATGCAAAATTTGTATGTTGCAGTTTGAGGGGGGGCTAATACGAACCATGCTTGTGATCGTTAATCGGCTCACTCAAGCTCACCCAACTTCAGCTCAATTATGCGGCTCATCTCAACAGCTTCAGTATTTGTAGAAGATATTTAATTTGCTTTTTTGTTAGTTTGTTACTTAGGTGGTTACAGATGTTGGGTGGTTGGTTTGTTTGTTAAACGGATGTTGACTTTTCTTTTTCAGTTGCTTGTATATAAGAGAATTATGAGCAAAGTTAATAACAAGTTTCCATTTTTCATAAACTCATTCTCTGTTACTAAGTGCGTTGAATCACAGAATACTAAAGCTAGCTTTGACTGATGAAAGTTTCTCATTATTTGCTTGCCATCACGTATTCAACCATGTTTATTGTCTCTTGCAGCATATCCTTAAAAGCGTTCCTCCTTGCATAACAGTTCCGAATTTCATTATGTCTTTTTTATCTCAATTGTTCGGTTTGGTTGTGTTATGTAATTCTTTCATCTCTTGGGGGGGGTGATTACTTGTGCTGTATTCATTTACATCTGAAGTTTTAGGTTTTCATCAATTTGTTTTCGCCAGTTTTCCTATCATTTAAATCTTAAATCTTAATGGATGACGACTACGTTGAATAAGAGAAAAAAAAAAAAAAACATTGATTACTGAATGTTGATCGGCAAAGTTATGCAGTCATACGATGGTTACATCTAAACATTGACTGAACATATAGGGATGTGGATAAGGAAAGCGCATCATTACATTGTTTACTTCCGTTCTTGCAAATGATGATCAGCTACACCTGCCCATTTCAACCTTCTAAATTTACAGTTTTTTTTTTTTGTTTTTTTCACACGATTAATTACAACAGCATAAATAAGATTGGCTCATGGTTTGAAGATAGAACTTCTGATATGTTTCCCTAGTTTTCTTTGTTCTGGCAGCCTTCGGTCTTAGCTTAACTCAACTTGCAGGTTTCTGTAGGCCTGCTTTTCGTAATGCATCAGTACGATATAAGGGCACGCATAAGTCACATTTGTCTACATGATAAATTTAGAAAACGTCATCTGCCTTCCCTCCTGTCTTTTCTCCATTCCCATGGCTTCTCAGGATTCGGTGAAGCCCACAAGCCTATACGTTTTGCTCTAGCCTCATTCTCCCACTAATATGATTAGAATGAAAGTTAGACATTGTTTACAGTTAACGTAATGAAGTTCATGATTGAGCAAGGGTTCATTTTTAATTTACCGTTGCTAGTTCAAGCCGTTGGTCATAAGCAGTATAATGCCATGCAAGCCCTTTCTTTAGCATTACTTCCTATTACACATACACGGAGTAGATTCTATAAAGCTGTTACTCAATTAGGTCATAGAGACGCCTATTCAAGTAGAATGGAGGTACCTGTGCAAAAATGCCGTTGCAATATACATCACCAACACAGCGGCCATACCGATCTTCACCATATACAAAGATTCTTAGACTCTTGCCTTGAACAAGCTTAATCAGCTCTTCCTGTGCCTCTTTTCCATAGGGCATTTTACTTTCTGGTGCATCTATTCCCCTATATTCCTCCAATCCAATCACCATTAACATGTAATGGAAAAAAAATCAAAGTTTGGCAAGGACTCTTCAAAGGAATAGATGTTACCTTAGTCGAATGCGATACTTCCGAGCAAGAATCTCCTCGTTTTGAACATGAATTACCCTGTGGAAACAAGAGGATCGCAGCCATGACTTGAACAGAATTCACTCAATGGAAAGAAGAGGATCACAACCATGACTCAGAACAGAATTCACTCAATGGTAGATATAGATTACCAACCGATATCCAGAATCAATGATTTTCTGGTGAAGGGCATCAGCCTTCTCAAAATTCCTCTCTGCACGTGCTTTTGATCTTTGAACAGCGGCCATTTGAACTTCTCTCGGAACAGAAGATGACTCCCTAGCATCAGCAGTACTAACATAGACAGATATGGTATCTCCATCAGGCACAGCTTTTGCATCCACCTAAACCCAATCAAATGCATCACCAAATCAAACTCATCATCCAGATTAACTGAACTATAAAACTTAAGAAAGGAATGCTATAATAACTGGTAGCGTCTGCAACTCAAACTTCACGCCATCAGGCAATGACGTTGGGACACCAGAAGAAAGTGGAACAAGACTATGAGGAAGTGGGAGTCCATAGAAAGCCAACAAACCCTACAAAACAAAACAAGAAATAATCTTTCTTGCATTAAAAATACAAGCCATGATCAAGCAAAAATCCTAATGTTGTAATGGTGAACTCAGTTCATACCTCAACATCTGCTTTCTGATGCCTCTTAAGGGTCTGAATTACAAGCCTAGCAGCTTCTTCTGGTGTTTTTGGTGGGGGTTTTGCCTCTCTCCATGCCTCTAACAGCTTTCTATACCTTCATAGACAGATCCTAATTCTTATTTTCGAACGATCCAAGAAATTGATGATTTTAATACAAGGGTGGAAATCCCATGTCCAAGTGAGTAAGGTGCATGTGTTCGAAAATCATCTAATAATTTTCCCAAATTAATTCTTTTGACTACAAAAATCATAGACTACATGAAAAGATTGTTCTAATAAATACCAATTAGCTTGAGCCTTCTTGGAAGAGACCACATGTTTACTTAGTCCTTCTGGGACCTTAAAAAACAAAACAATCATCAAAATTTCGATAATTAGTAAGATGTGACCATAGTCAACATTGCATGCAGCCGCCAAAAATTAGAACATGAAGCTGAAACAGTGAAATTTAGGGAAAAAAAGAGGAAAAAAGAAAGAAAAAGAAAACCTGGGATGTGATCTCAAAGTGAAACAAATCTTGGGCAAGAGCTGAAACACCGACAGTGGAGGCGGAGACGCCGTGGGGCCCCAAAGAATCAGAGTCTCCGGCGGTCTGGGGCTTGCAACAATGTCCATAAAGAAACCTTAACGCATTTCCCATACTGGGATTTTGTTAAATTATGAGTTAGATGGGAAATTCAGGATCAGCTGGAGCTGAGTATTTGCAAAGGAAAAGTGGGTTTAGTTTGTATTTCTGTTTGGTTCCGGTGAGAAACAAGGGGAAGATAAAAGAAAATTATGGGATGTGTCTGGTTTGGTTCTGCAAAAGGACTCACAAAGTGAAGATCTGAAGGAAACAACTAATCAAGCCACGTGGCAGATTTTGATTTGGATTCGTGTCTGACTTTGATGGATTTCTTGGAATCGTAGCATCTTTTGGTTTAAAGGCAGCTATTTTTGTCAACATGATTTATTAAAAACTATACTTTTATTAGTTTAATTTATATATTCTTTATTAGTTCAAAATATGTTACTTTTATATTTGATTAATTTATTAATTTTGAAAATTATGTTATGAAATATTATATAATTTTTAATTTATTGATATAATTAGTTTTTATCACATTAAAAAAATTTATTTAAGTAAATATTTATAAAATATTATTTTTTAATTTTTTTTATGAAAGTTGCACTTATTTATCTTATTATAAATAAATCTTTATTCAATTTGATTTTATGCTTCTTTCAAAATAAATTTAAAAATTACTTTTTTGAAAATTATACTATTTTAATTAATTCAGTTCCAAGAGGGAAAGATAAGAGTAGTTAAATAGCTGACAAATTAATAAGTTTTTTAAATAATAAGTTAATGAAAAATCTACACAATTTTTTATTGTAATTTTTTCTAAATTTTTATATAACCAATGGGATTTGATAACTTGATGTGACTAGTCTCCTCTATTTTCTGCAAGAAAAAAAAACGATATAACTAGTCTATCTTGTATTCTACAAAAGAATTATGTCCTTAGTATTTTTTTTTTTACTTATGTTATTCAATTTTATTTAATTAGTTGGCAATAAATGAGTATTTTATGTCTTTTTTTTTTCAAGAAAGATAGTTTTTTTTTTTAAAAAAAAAAAATCAGATTATAAGTTTTAGAATCAAAAGATAACAAAAGGTATTTTCTGGATTGTTTGTTTCAAATGAAATAATGGGATTAACCAAGTGCTTGAAAATTAACTCAATTCTATTTATTTCATAGAAACTTATTTATAAAAAACATTCTCTAAAAAAATAATTTTTGAAATATATATTTCCTGAATATATTAAAAAATATTAAATTTCTTTTGATTTATAATATTATAATAAAATTTAGGTAATAAACACTTAATATTTATATTATCTATTGATTGATATAAGAAAAGAATATGTTAAAATAAAAATTTTATGAGCTCTACCTATCACCGTCAATTATTATCGATTGGTGGTGACCAATGATGTGGTCAATGGTCATTGATAATTGATGATAATAAATGTATATATTCATATGATAATAAATATGTATCTCTATATAATTTTATTTTCCTTTTGGATTAGGTTGGCAAAATTTGAAAAATAACTTCATTTTTAAAAAGTGAAATTTTTTTTTTTGTAAAAATGGCTTAGTTAGTATTAATTTGCTAAAAATCCTTGCCATTCTCTATTAAGATCTCTCTTTATTCCTTTCTTTCTCTATTGTTGACTGTTTTTTTTATATTAACATTAGCCAATTTCATCTTTTTGCTCTCTACTCTGTCCTTATTTTTCCTATTGTAGTTTTTTTTTCAATCACAATAAACAATCAAATTATATTTTCATTTTATTTATATAAATTTATCATAGTTTATAGATTATTTTTTCTATTGTAGTTTTTTTTTCAATCACAATAAACAATCAAATTATATTTTCATTTTATTTATATAAATTTATCATAGTTTATAGATTTTAATAGTAAAATCTTTTATGTTTGTTTAGTAATAAATTTAAAAACATATGACAAATCATAAGTGTATGAAAAAAATCTCATGATTGTTAGAATTTCATTATTTGAAAATAAATCAAGACATTTTAACAGTGAAAATAAATTTATTTGATTAAAAATCTATTTTGGATCCTATAGTAGATTTATTTTTCTTGGTTGTTTGTTAATTTTGTTGATGAAATATTATGTGTCTTTTGTTTTTATCTCCCGATAAGAGTTTGTTTGTCATTTTTTTATGGGAGTTTGTTTGTCATTTTTTTATGGGAGTTTGTTTGTCTTTCGTCATAAGAGTTAAAAAGAGTTTGAGTTTGATATTAAAAAATCAGACTCATTTAAAAATTCGTCAAATAACAATAAAATCGATTTGTGATTCAGTATAACCATCAAGTGAAATGTATTTCTTATCGATACGTCAATCGCAGCTAAAGTATTATATACAATCATTTTATCAACACGATTAATAAAATTTAGAGGAAAAACTCATTTTTATAACAAAATTTATATATATTTTTAAAAGTGTAATTAAATTTATTTATTTGTTACAAGTTGTACTTATTAATTTTTATTAATGAAAAACTCTTTTTATATAAAAAATGATTTAATTTTATTTTTTAAAATGTGTCAAATATCAAAAATAAAAAAATATTTTTTGTGAAATGAATGGAGTTTATATACCACTTAAAAAGCCAAAAATTTTAAAAAAAATAAAAGGAAGAGGTTGGCCTATCAATTTGTCTAACGCAACCATGTGGACATTCAAACTTATTTGATGATTATTTAAGGTGTGATCTAAATCATAGATGACTTCTATTTTTGATATTGTTTACTATAATTCATATTTGGATGTGGATCAAAAGGGACTACCTTTTTCTATATTTTATTAAAATAATATAACAGAAGCAATAAATAAAAATATAATTTTTCTTAAAATAGAAAATAAACAAAGATGCTAAAAATAGGTGACTTTTTTTTTAACGGCCAAATGTATGAGTTGCTCCTTGAGTTATTTGTAAAAGGTCACTTTAACACCAAATTTTTAATTATAATCTATTAAATACTCAATATTTTTATTTTTAATCTATTGAATATTGATTTGAAAAATAAAATTGGTGTGAATTTTACGCATTCATTCTCAAAATTTTATTTTTTAAGTAACCAAAATATTCTCATTTCACCAACAATAGGATATTTTCGGCTCCTTTTATTTTACATATTCAGTTCTTTTTTCCTCTCCCTCTCCATCTCTCTATCTTTCTCTGTCTTCAATGTTCTTCTCTTTTTCTCTTTAGAAGTATAGAAATGGGAAATAAGTTTTATTTTTTCCACATCAGGTAATTTATTTCTTTTATTTATATTCTGATTGCAATTTTTTCGTTGTTTTCAATGTTTCTTTGCCTTAAAAAATCATATATTTCTCTTCTAGACTTTGTTCTCTCTCTTACACTCTAGATGTAGTTAACGAAGATTGTGACTGACGAACACTCCAATGATTGATGAGGTTGCCTTCAAGTTCTGAGTTTTGGGTTTCCTATTTCAAATCATCGATGTTGAATAAATCCTTCAAGATCTTAGTTTTGGGTTTCCTATTTTAATAAATCCTTTAAGATTTACCTTTTTGTTCTTCTCATTCCTATTTCATCTTGTTGGTTGTGATAAGGCTATAACTACCGTTGTGCATCTTCCTTGGCAAGGGTAGTGAAGTTTGCTTTTTATCTTGTATTTGTATGTTGAAGTTGAGTTCTTTTGGAAGGACTTGTGCATTGATTTGATAAGTGAGAACAATAGTAGATTAGTTAAAAAGAAGATGAAAAAAGGAGAAAAGGAAAATATGAGAATAGGAACATAAAGAGAGCAAAGAGAGAGAAAGAGTAAGGGAAAAAACAAAAAAAAAAATACATGTATAGCAAATTTTTGTTGCAGAAACTCTAAATCCATTTGTCATAGAGAAGACAAAGGCAAGATGAGAAGGAGAGAATTAAAGTTTGTTTCCTTTTCGTCTTTAATTTTACAATGACTAAGATATGATCAATTAAGGGGATTTTAGTCTCTTTGAAATATAAATTTATTGCTTACGTGGCTTGTAATGCGTGTAAATAATGTGTGAGTGTTGACATCATCAATTTATATTTAATTGACTATAAATAGAACTACAATAGTTTAATAAGATAAAAATTAAAATGTTAAATTAATCAAAATTAAAAGCAACCTGTTAAAATGACATTTTGCGAATAATTGAAGGGCCAATTTATGCATTTGACCTTATTTCTAACATTGTTGACTAAGATAACATAGAATAATAGAAAACACATGCACGTGGCTTAATCGTAGCTGTGCATATAATTATATAATGCACCATGTAGAGTAAATTAATGCTAATTAAATTAGCATCAATGTCTATCGATTTTATTTAATATTTTAAATATTATATTATATTTTTTTGTTTAAAAATATTTATTTTATTATTTAATAGTAAAAAAAAAAAATTATAGAAAATATTAATTCGATTAAAATCATTAAATATATTATATATATATTGTAAGTTAATAGATTTAATACATCGAGATAATTTATTATATTTTTATATAAATATGATTAAATAATTAATTGTTATGATTTCTTAATCACTATATTGTTTTCAATAAAGACTTATTTTTTTTTTTAAAAAGGAAGCAATTATTTTTTAATTTGAAAATTTAGATTAGAAAAATATAATTAATAATATTATTAAAAATAATCCACTTTTATTAATATTTTAATAATCAGTTTTATTTGATTGTGAATTTTTAATAAAAGAATATTTATTATTTTATTTTATAGCTTGTCTTTAGGAGTTATTATTTAATGTATCCATATAATATTTATTATAAAGCTAAATAAACAAGCAGAAAAAAAATAACCTCATATGTATAGCAATTATGGATAAAGAATTAATAAAATTTAAAATATCAAAAATATTTAAATAATATATATATATATATATATATATATATATATATATATATATTAATATTTGGTAAAATTTTAATTTATATAATATAAAGAAGTTGGTTGTAATATTTCTAAGTTTTTTTCTTTTTCTGAATTCAATATATCTAAGTTAAAGTTTAGCTGTTATTATTTATTATATAACTACAATTTAGAATAATGTTAATATTATTATGAAGTATTAAATATTAATGATAATGTATTTAGGCTATATTTTATAATAATTCTAATTATGAATATTTAATATATTATTAGGTAATAAAAATTTATATCTATTATTTTACATAAATAAAAAATGTCAGAAATATATAATAAATTTATGTATAATTTTTTAGAAAATTTCATCTGTTAAGAGAATCTCATATGAGAAGTTCATGTTGCTGTTTATATACAGAAACATATAATATAACCCTCTCTTTGGCAAAATGATGTAGGGAGAAAAGAAAATAAGGAGAGAAAATAAATTTTATTTTTCCTCCTTATTTTCCTTCCTCATACTTGGATAAAAAGGAGGGGAAGGAAAATAAATTTATTTTCCCTTGTTTGGATAGCTAAATATGGAAGGAAAAAAAAATATTTCATACATTTTCAATTTTATCCTTTATTAAAGAAACATTTGGATATATAATTGTATTGTATAATGGTAAAAAATAATTATTTTATAAATTAATTGATTTTATATGAAATAAAAATTTATATAATGATAAATATAATATTAATACGAAAAAAATTCTAAAATTATTTTTTATATTTGAAATCTTAAAAAAAATATATTTATAGATTGAGTTATATTTTTTAAATATTGAAATGTAATAAAAATAAATAAATTTATTTTTAAAATATTTTTAAATGCATTTTTTAAATATTGAAATATTACTCGGGAATTACCGAGTGAAGATGAGAACAAAAGAAACAACTTTGGTCCCGGTAATTAGGGATGGGCAAACAAGCGGTTCAGTAGGTTCGGTTCGGTTAATAAACTAAATTTTTTATTCTTAAAACTGACCGAGCCAAAATTTTTTAAAAACCCTAATTAAGCGAACAGATTATGCCGAAATTTATGTATCAATAAACCAAATTGAATCGACTTTATAAAAAGTTTGATTCATTTCGATTTGTTTCAATTAAATTACATGTATTTTAAATTTGGTTATATTCAAATGAGTTTGATTTATTAATTACTTTGGTTAATTTCATTTTTTCGATTTTCTATCTAAAAAATCGAAAACTGAATTTTTTAAAATTATAACCGAATAAATCAATTTTATTAAAGGATCAAACCCAATCGAACTAGCTTAGTTTGACAAGGTTTTTACTCAGATTCTATAATTTTCAGCAATATCTAGGAGCATGATGGTCATTTCAGTAAAATCCTCTCATTCTTTTATTTTTTTTCTCCATTTTGGTGAGAAAATGGTATGGTGAAAAATTTCAAATATTTTCCCATCTCTCCCATTTTTCCTCCCTTCCCAAACAATGAATTTTACTTTTCCTCTTTTATTTTATCTTTTTATTTTCCATCCCCTCTTATTTTCCTCCCTCCCAAACACCCTCTAAAAGATACTGGGCAAACTGCCAGTTCTTCCAGCCTTCCACTGTCCTGCATCCCTCTCGATTGCATTAATTGCTGCTGAATAATTGGCCGCCCAGTTTTTTTTTAATCCTACCCCAAAAGAGTGGCTTATCTTGGACTGGATTTAATACTTGAGAGTTGATGGAGATTCCTGCTTCAAGCTATGGATTGTAACGGATTTAATACTGTGAGTTGGTGGAGATTCCTGCTACAAGCTATGGACTGTAAAGTATTGCAAATTGAAATTACTGTGCCACTCCAGGCGTATCCGCTGCCATACCAATTCAGACCCCATATGACCCAATTTCAGGCCAATAGATTAATGCAAATAGTTGGTTCTGGTTGCCATGACCATCTTAAGTTGTTGCCCGTATTTTAATCATAATGAGCTAAAGTTCAAAGCCTATATGGACTTCAGGTTGATCTAATTGGGAAACCAAATTCCTTCTGTTGTCAGCTGTCATATCCCAATGTGGCCAAGAAATTAGAAATGTCAAGAACTGAGGTTACCATTCATCAATTCTGCACTTATTTCATTTCAGCTTCTCTTTGAAAAGGGGTTCTGTTGATTCTTGAAAATGGTTACCCTGGTCTGGTCAGGCTTCTCACTGTTGGAGCAAATGGAAGAAAAAGGAAGACATGTATGCTAAATAACTACTGGTTGAGGCTTAATTTGCTGTCTGAATTCTGCGGAATCTAACCTGCGTAATGATGAATCTTCAGATCATTTCAGCTATGTGCTTAGGAACCTTAATGTTGAATCAAGAATCTTAGCTAAACGCTCAAAATTGAAGTAATGTTCGTAGTTATTATAACATTTTTTTTATCAAATGGACGACGAAATAAGAGCAGCCCCTATTTTCCTGAACTCAAACCTTGTTCTTTGGAATTCGAATGGAAAATCTTTTACCACTGACTTTTAGTATGCCCTCTTGAGCAAAAGAGATTTTATTTTACTTGAGTTCAACAGTTAAACTAAAAGAATCTTTCCACCTCCTACAGGTCAACTTTTGCAACTTATATTTGAAGAAGCAACCTGACCTTTTTATCATGATATATTACTTTATAAACTGTATAGCACTCACAATTGGTCAGGACACTGGCGTATTAGTGTCCAAAAAAACCCAGCCACCCATTTTACCTTAAAAGGCATCACAATCAGTTCAGTTTTTTCAAAAAAAAAAAAAAAAAAAGGCATAACAATCAACACATTTTGTCTCCATTAAGTTCAGTTTCCACAAGCCGCATGCCTATATGAATTATGATGTGTATATGCACTAAAGAAAAGTGACTCTTTACAGCTGCAGGCGCTAACCTTTTGCTGAACCAAAACCAAAAAATAGGGTATGAAAAGAATTGGGCTTCAAGAAAGACCACAACATTTGTCACAATCGAACAGAGTAGGCTGATGATTTTTGCTAACCCCATGTATGGAGGCTTTCTCATTAGTCAACTGTATGGGAATAAATGAAGCTTTTTAACAAAAGTGAAATATTCCAGTCAATCAAGTAAAGAATCCAATACTCGTCCATATCCAGCCCCTGTATATTAACATGCTTGAAGTCACTTTGCTGAGACATTGATCAATCTAATACTTGGTGGGTTAGTGATCAATCTCACTCAAAATTTAAGAAGTTAAAGAGTTTTCATCAATCAGAATGACCAACGCAAGTGTTTCATTCATGCAACCTTTTGATATTCTTTCTGATTGATTTTGATGCTAAATTTGATGGTTCAATACTACATTTTGGCAAGCAGGTAGTGGAGCTGAAAGTGAATTTACATTGTCAGGAATGCATCAAGAAAATCTTGAAGGCAATCAAGAAAATACAAGGTAAACAACATGAGACGCATCTTGCTTCAAACTTTTTAATCTCTCTTACAAATATAAAGATTGCATTTTGTTAACATGCAAGTCTTTTGGTCTTTTTTTCTCACTAGCAGATATTGAAACCTATAATGTGGATACTGAGCTTGATAAGGTCATTGTGAGTGGCAATGTTACAACAGAAGAGGTCATTAAAGTCATTCAAAAGATTGGCAAGACAGCCACCACTTGGGGAGCAGATCCAGCAACAAATTCCTAAGCTTAATCACCTCTAATGTAGAGTCATAAACAACTATCTTGTACCTTTACCTTCAGTTTCTACAAGAAGAAGGGGAAAAAAAAAAGAATGTTTGTGATTGCCTACTTTTGATCTGTTCCGAATCAGTCATCAAATCATCAATCAGTGAGCCATTGCTTCAATCTACTGTTCCGAGTTCAATTTTGAGTTGGAGCTAAATTAGCCAAATCAAATAATCAGTAATCAAGCTCAAAACTTTTTGATTCGTCTTCTTTGTTATGAAATAAAAAGTTTAGGAATCTTTGATTGAGTGGTTCATTGAAATCTTATATACAATGAAGTCAAGAGTTTCAACCCAAGTCGAACAAAATCAATGATGAAACTCAGATCTTTTTGTGATTAATTTCCTTTATTAAGAAATAAAAAGGCTAAAACCTTACAAGACGTACAAATTAACTGGCAAATGCAAGTCAGGGTCTAATGTAAAGTACAAGAAATACAAGATGACTCAACCAACCAACCGGGTCGGCCTGAAACACGCGAAGTGGAGTCCCTCGTTTACACTCACCTCGGCTGCTGAATCGTTCTTGGACTCACTTTCACATTAACAATCTTTGGTGCTTTGTCCATATACCTAGGCGCCTGAGCCATCTGAGCTCGACCCTTTTGCTACTTCATCAGTCCCATCGACACGAAGTCCTTGCTACACTCATCCTTCTCCTCATCTGCAAAACAAAATCAGACCGAGTTAAGCCGCTGACTCAGTAAAGACAAAACCAAACAATAAGAAGAAGAAAAAAAGATTTTTTTTTTGCGGTCACTACGTTTGTTGAGGAAGCAAGAATCATCGTCTTCGTCGAAGAAGAGGGTAGGATCGTAAATCTGGTCGATGAGAGGGTCAGTTTGGGGATCATGGAAGCATTCTTGGAGCCAGTAGTCGCCAAACCAAGGGGAGGAGTGGACGAGGGCCCACCACTGGTCGGAGAAGTCCTCCACTGTAAGCCAGCGGGAGGAATAATGGAGCGTTGGGATTAAGTATTGATGAGGTGTGAGAAATTACGTCCAAAGCCACTCTGCAAAGCTAAAAGATCTTTACCAGAAAAGAGAATGGTGAGAGAGAGAAAGAGAGAGAGCTTCGAAGTGATGAGGATAATAATTATTCGACATTGTCTATAGCAGTGTCTCTTCTATAATTAGTTCAAAATGGCCTTGAATTTGGATGTTATTACAGAAATGGCATTTGTTAAAAAATGAGTAAAATTCTATGTGATTAGTTGTTCACATTCAATAAATCATAAAACAACAAAGTTCTCTCTCTCTCTCTCTCTCTCTCTCTCTCTCTCTATATATATATATATATATATATATATATATGAAACGTAATTATAATTTAAAAATATTGCATTTTGAGAAAAAACCGAAAGAAAATGAGAAAATGAAGGCAGGAGGTGATTGGGTTTCCGCTGTTGACTGAATTTGCATTTATATAACAAAAGTCTTTTGTCTCTTTTGTGCAAAAATAGATAACATAACATATGAGTAATGTCTCTCTTGATGCGCCTAAGATATTTGTAGTATTATCTTTTCTAACCAAAGATAGTACTTTTTTGTTGGAGAGTGGTGAAGACATATTAATTACTTTCTTTGTGTCAAAATAATTAATAAAATTTTATTTTATAAAAATTAAAAAAATTATAATATTACTTTATTGATATTAATATTTTCTTATTAAGAAAATATAATTGCTAAATTCGAATCATTGACTTTTTTATTATAAAATAAATTTAATTACTATAAGTGTAGTTTTTTAAGAGTATAAATAAGCAGGGGGACTATATTTTACTTAAAATTTTGACCATTTTAACCAAATAAAAATTTTATGATAGTCTATTATTACCTTTGGGTAATTAGAGCATACCGGTAACTAGTGTTTTATTCTAATAATAAGGTGAGATTATCTATAAGTGAATGTTAAAATTTAAATCTCATTACTGTAATTTCCTTTTCTTAGTACTCAAAAAAATTAGAGCAGAATGATTTTGTCAATAATTAATTACAACCTATTGACTCAATTATACTTAAGTAAGGTAAAAATTAAATAAATAATTAATACCTATTTGCAAAACCTTGGGTGAAATTAACCCCTTAATTTTTATAGTATAAATAATTGGAAATATAAATTGTATTTATATTTTATTTGTTTCTTTTATTATTATATTTGCAACTATATATATGTTTTGGAAAAACAAGTCATTATTAAATCACAATTTTGTTGAGATGTTGTGATATTGGAGCATTCTTCATTAGAATTTTTGAGATTTTTTTAATATTTTCTTATTTTAGTTAAGATTGACTTTTAGAATAAAAGTATTGTATTTAAAAAATTTATGTGTAACTTCCTAATATAATGTCCTTAACATAATTTTAGTTTTGTAATTAGTTTAAGAATTTAACTTGCACATAGAGTTATAAGAATCATATATAAGGATCTTGAGTTTTTGGATGAATAAAAATTTCTAGAAGAGTATCTTTATTTATCCTTCCAAATTTTTGATATTATTTTGAGAATTAATGAGCTTTTGATGCTTATTTATTTGACATTCATATGTGAATTAATAGACCTATAGAAAGTTGTCTTCTAGCTTTCCACCTTATAAAGTTTTCGCTATATTATTCTGATATCAAAGCCATATTTGTTTTTAGAGCATCATGCCCCTCAAACATAATAATCATGACAATGACTTATATAAGAAATTTATGAATGTGGTTACGTGATGCAATTGGAGAAAAGTTATTTTGTTTTTAATTTGGAGTACAAATAACATATTTCATATGTTAATTGAAATTTGCCTACAATATATTATAATTATTTTGATGAAGTTATAAAAGAAAATCTCTATTATTATGATCCATTCACACACACACACACACACACACACACACACATATATATATATATTGAAGCATTTAATGCTTAGCTTGTAAGAAAATAATTTATTGATGATTTTATTAAAAGTTGTTGGACAAAATGGATGACTACTCCAAAAGAAATTGAAAAATTCACAATACTTAAAAAATTTTTTCAAGTGAGAAGAAACATCATATCAAGCTGAACTCGAGGACAAGTTCTTTTGCAAGCTGGGAGGACAATGTATGAGCATTCCTTATTACAATTTTGAGATTTTTTTAATAATTTCTTAATTTAATTAGGTTTAATTTTTAAAGCAAAAATATTTATGTGCACATTCCTATTATAATATCTTAGAAAATAAATTAGGATCTCCTGATTTATAACATAATTATGTTTTAAGAAGTTTTATTATTTTATTATTTATTATGATTTTAATTTTTTAATTAGTTTAAGAGTTTAGGCTATAAATAGAGTTATAAGCATCATTTGTAAGGAGTTTTTAATTTTGGATGAATAAAAATTTTTAGATAGAGCATCTTTATTTGTCATTCTAAATTTTCGGCATTCTTTTAAAAATTAATGAATTTTTAATGCCCATTTATCTAGTATTCACATGCAAATCAACAAAATTATAGAAAGTTATCTTGTACTTTTTCATCTACTTGTTTCTGGTAAAACTTTCGCTACATCATGTTGCTAAGGACTGAGTGTAATGAGTTAGAGGATTTGTATATATGTGTCTGTACTTTGAATAAGTGGTGAAGAAATGTCTGACGATTGAATGTTATTGTACACAAATTGGTATATTTCACTTACATTCTTGAATATATATATATATACACGCGCGCACACACAAAATTAGACTACATACCTTAATGCTAGCCTTGCTATAAATATCCCATCTTGCCGATGCTTTTGATATTTATAACGAGTGGTAGAATAACATCTCTAACATCAATCTTGTCAGAAATTGGCAAGAGAAAAGTTGCCATCAACTTAATGCACCAGCCAATGAAGATGATTTGAAAATTGAGAGCAATATCAAAATGGGCAAGAAACACCCATAAGTCATATTTGGAGGCATAAAATGTGTACAAAAGTGGAATAAGCAAACCTGAGACAATTGTGTGAAGGTTTGCAGCAAGGCATGTGGCCACAGGAGAACATGCAGGGATTGCCAAGCCCAATATCATAGGACCCAATAGATAATTCAACCCCACAATATAATGGAAAGATGATATAATTAATACTATTGGTTTCCTCTCAGGGGTTTTTCTAATGAACCACATTATCAATCTATTTTTGCTACCAGTAGTATAAAACTCGTGAAAAAGGTAAGATAAACAAGGTGCAGAAGATGTAATGGTCAACAGAAGTAACAGACAAAGTAACGGCTAGTGAAGCAGCAACGGTAAAGAAGAATGACAGAAACGGTGCCGTTTAATTTGCTCTGAATGGTCGATGCGTGAAAAAACAAAACAGTGTCGTTGTACTTTAAGGAACGCAGTAAGTTCTTGTTACAAGGAAACGATGTCGTTGTACTCAACATCTATTGTTTGTGCCATGGTGTGGGGAATACAAATAAAATAAAAGTAGACCATGTAAAACAATTCTTCTGCCTATTTATCAAGCTGGTATCAATTCTAGCTAAAATAAAGAGTTTGATCAACCTTAACAGCATGGATGGAAAGAGCATCCATTACTAAGTTTCCAATAGGACAGTTATGGACAAAATCAATAAAAGCAACAAAGTACAAGCAAGATAACCATTGCCAAGGAACATCCAAAGAGCAAGAGAAAAAGGAGTTAACCACATATGTTGAGTCACACTCCTTCTAAGTCTTCTTCCAACCACAAGAATGAACCTTACAGATAGCCACAATAGCAGCGGCTATCTCAGCCTTATAGGCAAAGTAAATCCTAAGAGGGTAACAAAGCAAGCTTGAACAATTTCAAACAAATCAGTAACACTTGTTGACATTTTAAGCTAAGTGAACTACAGGCAACCTACAATCAAACAGTTGATTATCATCAAAGCTTAGTTGAAAATATCCACACTACTTGTTCTTGTCGTCTGAATATGCATACCTACAAATCCATACATAATAAGCAGGAGCATATTATTTGACAATAGTATCAGCATTACTATTATCGTCATTACCAGGTCCACCATACGAACAACAAAGAACATATTCCAGTTTCGGTTGACTTGGTTGTACATTATTCTTGAGACCATAATGTCTCAGCCTCAAACCTGTCCTCAACCCTATAAGTCCTCTAAAGGAAAAAAAAAAAAAAAAGTATAATATGATATTCAGCAAATTGACCAACCGAAAAGGGGAAAATGCACTGCACAAATTTAGAGTTGAAAAATAACAGTAGAGGGGAGTTGTGCTACTATTAATTTTTGAACTACAGGCAGGAATGATTTGACAGTGTTTTGTCTAGACTCTTGTTCAGTCACTTTCCAAACTTATATTATCATCGTTAGCACTTGACAGTGTTCAAACAGCAAATACCCAAGAAATAGAAGCATTAATTGAAGGAGACCAGAGGATGCACATCCCCACCAAGAGAGAGTAAGCAAACAGAGTCCAGAAAGCCGGAATGATCCAAGCAACTCACTAGAGCTCACTTAGCTGGTTGGTTGCATTGAATTGCAGATAGGGAAACATAACAACATAAGGGTGACTATTTCTAAGAAAAATTTGCATCTCAGTTTCATCTGTCATTGCCAATCATCAATAAACTAGTTGGTGAACAAAATAGGAAAGTAAGTATACCTCGAAGCTAATCCAAGCAATGGGAAAGCAGAACAGAAACTGCAAGAGAATTGTTAAACATTCGGCACTGATCCAATTTAGCCAATTTTCTCCTCCAGAAAACGAAATGAGGAGAATCTAAAGATCATTACTCAACAATAAAAGAAAGATAACTACCTGAGGCTTCTCTAATGTCTTTGACAACGATAAGAAAATCTAGACAATAAAGCAGGTACTATCACTTCTTCTATTTATTTTTCTTCTTGTCAAGCACATCCCTAACTATGAGGGGATTGCCCCAATATCAATACCATATCCAACTAGGAGAACATGATATTTCTTGTAGTCTTGTGCTGGAGCTCCACAAGGACCACCCACTAGGAGCTTCAACAACCTGTTTATTAACACCAGTATATATAATTACGTTGGATAGTACCTACAACAAAAGATATTGAGGGAAGGGACTTGTTGATATTTCAGCCTAAGGAATGAAAAAAATGAAGTATAGCCAATTTATATATCAGAATATGATCAATTTTCTGCACTCAAGTACAGCCAAAACAGATTACCTATGCGACTGAAGGTCAATTTATATATCAGATACAAGTACTACGAAACTAATTACCTATGCAAACTGAAGGTCGATTTGCATATCAGAATACTGAGTACTACAGAGCTGATGGTCAATTTATATATCAGAATATGATCAATTTCCACCACTCAATTACAGCCAAAACTGATTATCTATGCAACCGATGGTCAATTTGTATATCAGAATACAAGTATTACAAAACTGATGGTCAATTTCCATCTGCAACTCCTCAAGTACAGTGAAAACCAAAATTGGTTGCCATCCATGCGTGGTAGGGAGTAACAAGCGGTTGTACTTCCTTGTAAGATGAAGTCGTATTGGCATCCCCCATAGCAGTCATCCTTTGCTCATCAAGACAAGAAGCTTGAACATCTCTGGGCAGCCCCATATCACCAATCTGTTTCTCATCAGTATCATTACCCTGCAATTCATCAATATTAAACGAAAGACCTAATATATCAACACCAAAGTTGGTTGCAATTTCTGCCTCATCTAAATTCAACCCTTCTCCCCATTGTTGAAAT
>CATIWR010213730.1:0-25996 GCA_949677035.1 Omphalea diandra | reverse complement strand
GATGAGTTATTTATGTTTAAATGTTATTATGTTATTTGTGGCAATAACCTTTGATAGTCTATGTGGCATTTAAGAGGTAAAACTCTTTATTTCGTACATGAATATGATGATGAGTTATTAATAATTAAATGTTTGATATGTTAATTGAGACTGATGTATTGTTATGCATTTACTCACTGAGTATGTAAACTCACTCTTTTGCATGAAATTTTATTTCAGGAAGAGTAGACTAAAGACTGCGTCTAGTTACATTTCTAGGTTGTTCTCTAGCAGTCTAAGAGAGGTTAGGCCAGTATACAATCAATTAGTATTTAGTTTGTTCATTCACGTATGTTTTGTTGTAAATAATTACTATATGGTGAACAAGAGACATAGTGAAAAAAAAAATTAATCAAGTCTTTTAAATGAGAATGGATAGACTTAAAGAGAAATTTAAATAATTGTTAAATGCAATGTCACAATACAACCTTGCTAAAACCCTAACTCATGGAACTTTCTAGAAATGGTCCCCCCATTAAACCCTAAGGTGTATAATCTTGACACAAGGATATATAACCCATTCATGGTTGTACAACGCATATACAAACCCTGATTCTAGTACAACACTCTTATTCTCTGTGATTGGATGCGTCCATGGTGCAACTAAAACTATTTATGACATTATGCAACCACCCAACACTTATAAATACTCCTATTTTGAAGAGATAAGAGAGGTTTGGAAACCCTAAGGTTACTCTACAAAAATAATCTCTTAAACACCCTTAAACACAGAAAACTAAAAATTCCAACCCTATCCAATGTAGAACTAGACATTTTCTCTTTATGTTTGTGCATTCCCTAAGCAACATTAGAAGATATTAAGTTAACAATGTGGTTTTGACGGTAAAGATATCATTACAACATCTTTAAATACCTTTTTCCCTTCTGCTTCATTCACCCTTTCTTTTTCTCTCCTTTTCCTTTCAAACCTAGGAAACAAGGGTTGTATAGCCTTTTATTTATGTTATTTAGTCTTATAATTGGGTTGTACAATCCTTCTCCATGGTTGTATAACCCAGTTTTCCTACAAACCCAATAGAAAACTTCTTTTTGGTCCCTTCAAATTTCCTTCTTTGCAAGGTGTTTTTTTGGGATGTATAATGATACTAATGAAAGAATATGATGAGGCTTTATGGTATAAGACACTTATTCACTTTAAAATGGAGTTTTGGTTGGCTTTGAAAATGGTTTTCTTTGTTTTTCTCACTTAAAATGCTTGTGTGGTTTTCTTATTCCTTTGAACTTTAAGTTAAGTTTTATTTCTATTTTGACATATTCATACAATAACCAAAAGAGGAACTTAAGTTCCCTTTGACCTTGGTAATCCTTTTTTTTTTTTTTATGTTAGAATGTATAATGTCATGTGAATAGTGTTTTCTAGTACTTTGATGCCTTGATTGGATGTTATGCATTTTCTGTCTCCTTTGAGTTGCAAGTTCTTTATTTTTATTCTACTTTTAACACCTTGGGGTAATAATCAAAAGAGGAACTTAATCTTCCCTTGACCTTGATATCTTTGTTTGTGTTATAGTTCATGAATGGTCATGTGAATAATATTTTCTACTTTTGTGATCCCTTAGTTTGTTGTGGGCATTCTTACTACCCCAATGTTCGATTTTGTCATAGATATTTTGGCTCTTTATGAGCAAGGTAAGTGAGGGTCCAATGACCCTAAGATCTTACATAAGTGAATCTTTATCCTAGGCAATTTAATATCCTCCAAATGCTTGACATTTATGTGTGTATGTGTTCATTTCCTTCCTTTCATTCATGATTCATGCACTTGTGCATATGTGTTATGAGCCGTAAATTTTGGTTTGTGATGATTGAATGTGTTATCTAGACTTAGATACATGCTAGGTGCCTTGACTATGGAGATATGATATTATGATCATCATGGGCTTCATTTCCCTTTCTTTATTAGCTTTAAGTTTCCTTTGCTTATTTGTTTTTATCCATCACTAACTTGATTCTTCTTTTAGATGCAAATGTGAGTACTGAGGATTAGGACATGGATTTGACCTTAGTTACATCCCCCCTTATGGAGTATTATGTGTGAATGGATGATGCATGTTTTCCTCATACAATGAATGCATGATCCTTTTCCCCTCCTTTAGATGTCATGTATGGATGGATGATGCATGTTTACTCCATACCATGAATGTATGACCTCCCTCCCCTTGGTTTGATGGCTTGGTTTCTCTAAATGGATTATGCTTGAATGTATGTTTAGGGGGCAGTAATTGGATTGATCAAATAAATTGGTTAAAACAATAAAAGTAAACCAAAATGCTCGAAGGGTAGATCCCAATATCTAGGTGATTTAGGAGTGCCTAACCCGTTTTTCAAGACATACCCAATTTTTGAACCCAATCTCTGATGGTGTGAAGATGAAATGAGCCTTTTAATTGACTTAGGTTATGTTTAAATTTTGCCTTCCCCAAATTCTTGTCTCGACCAAATTTAGGTGGTGATTCCATATTCCTTAGAGATGGTACCAACGTATTATCTTGCTTTTGGTCTCGTAATGACCACCATTCTAGACTAAGGGCCTTGAAATTGTGCGAAGCATGAAAGGACCCCCCCTCCCCACTAATCCAATTGCGTGCCATAATTAGGGGTTATTACCAAAGTATAACCCCTGTCCTCTCGATCCCTCAATGATCGAAAAAAAGGTAAAAGACAAAGCAAGATTCCACTCGTTCAAGCGCAATTGCAAAATATCCAAGGCACTTATAGTGGTGACTCCACTAGGGACTAATGGAGTTGACTTCACGAATCTTTAGTTTATATTTATGTTTGGCCTTTATTAATCAAGTTCTCTTTGCTTTCATGCAGCCTTCACACTTCACCACATGCATTAGGTGCCCTTTAGTTAATCGATGGTTCTCCAAACTTGAGGCTTAAGATTCATTCAGGCTTAAGAGATTGTGAGAAGGATTCATCACTCCTAATCCTAATACCTTTAGGTATATCAAATGGGGGATCACAATGATCGCCCCCTCAAAGTTTGTAGGAGGCATCAACTACAACAACCCTTTCAACTATTACAGGCATGTAAGAGCCATTAGTACCTTGGAATAGGATACCCCATTTGTTTACATTACTTCAAGGAAAAGTATAAGTCCTCAAAGAACATGATTAGGTATCCTTAATATAAGTGTAAATATAACTACATTTCCCTTGATATAATTATTTCCCATATATAAATACTTGTGTATTCCCCTTCCCCTCTATGTAAATACTTTCTATGTACATCCCTCTTTGCTTCATGGGATTTCTTTCCATGTACATGCTTTTTTTTTAGTTTGTAAAGAGTTTTGCCTTTTAAATGCCTTTATGTACATGTTCTTTTAAGGCTTTAACTCTTCTTTGTCCAGGGCAACCCCATGCATTCTTTGCCCCATAATGGTATAAGAATGGGACTCCATCTAGGAAAGAGCTACTTAACCACATGTATGGGAGGAATAAGGTTGGAAGTCATGTATACATGCATCAATTACTTATTTATACATCATATTGATAATCCTTGTCTTGCAACCATCATAGCTCCATCCAAACCCTTGTGAAAGAGAAAAGGCAACTGATTTACTAGGACAAGTAAAATGTTAAGTCTAAGTAAAAAGTTGGTCTAGCCATAGAACCAAACATACCACCTAAAGTTTTGGTGAGGCTAATGGCAGACTTTAACTGCAAGATGGAAGAGAGGGTTACCGAAGAAGTGAATAAACAAGATAATGAGATCCTAAAAAAAGTGACACATGGACCAATAGGGTTGACAAAGGAAAACACTAATGGAAACCCCCTAACCAGTAGTGATCAATGATGATTTATTTGGTATGAAGAAATACTATGAGAATAAAATGGCTAAGGATATGGGAAATGCCACGGTTGTCCATGACAAGACTGTGAAAATCGAGAAAATGAGTATTTAATTCAATGACTTTGCTAAATAGTTAGAGAAAATATGGAAAGTTATAGGTGCTAAAGGTTTGGTGAAGGGAACAGACATTAAGGACTTGCTTGCTCACAAGCCTAAGAAATTATTGTTTAATTTATGTAAGCTTGAGCTACTGGAGTTCACAAGAACCCAAAATGTAAAGAACCATGTTCATTCATATGTGTTAGTCATGAAAGTATCTAGGGTACTAACTAATACAATGTTTGAGTTGTCATTAGAGGGAACTGCTAAGACATGGTACTTCAACTAGCCAAAGACTATTAAGAAAGATTGGAAAGAGTTGACAAAAGCTTTTGGAAGGCACTACTCCTGCAATATAGATTTAGAAGTCATAATGCAAAACTTATAATCTTTCTAGTAGAAGATTAGTAAGAGCTTCAATGATTACATTAAGAAATGGAAGAAAAAGGCTTTAGAACTAACCATAAGGCCTACTAAGAGAGTACAGGTTAGGATGATTGTGAAAGGTCTTTACTAGGGATTGATATAAGAATTAGAGGAATGTTGGTTAGGAATTTTGAAGATCTTCGAAAAGTAGGCTTACAAGTTGAAGAATTAGAGTTTGAGTCAAAGAGGCAATACAGGGAAAAAAGAAGCACCTCATCCCAGTCCCAAGCAGAAGGAAATAAGATGTTTGACATTCATGCTATAAAGGCTTCGAGGCAGTTTATTGATTTAGGAATGCCTTTGTCCAAGGTATTTGAAAGGTTATAAAAGAAGGGGGTGTTAAAGCCTTTAGCACCAAAACCACCTCCTAATCCACTACCTAATGGATATGACATCAATATCTACTGTGCTTTTCATCAAGGAGTAGGTCATAACACTGATGACTATTACAAATTAAGACATGAGATTCAGGACCTGATTGACAATAAGACAATTATTCCACCAAGCTCTAAAAGGCCTAGCATCTGAGGGAACCCTCTCCCAAACTATTACAATGTCCCTCTCCCAAATCAATTCGTGATAGATTCTAAGATTTTTGAAAATTTTTTATTGCCACTATAGAGGAGATCATAAAGGAAGCTTTAGTAGTTTGCACTATTAATCCATAGGAAAGCTCAAATAAGGAGACAGAAGAGGTGCGAAGAAGGAGAATGACTCGGCTATAGGAGGAAAGCAATGAAAAAAAGGAAGCTGAGCAAATGAATCATATGACTCATAGTGGGAAATTCTATCCTGATAGGGAAGCTCCTAAGGAGCCAAGGGTTGAAAAATGGACAGATGAACTTGTAGTGAAGGAGAAATTATAGAACAATTCCATTGTGAAGGAGTTAAAGAAGGTACCAACTCAAATCAATAAGTGGGAACTGCTTATCACATCTCAAGAGCATAAGAAGGCTATGACAGAGGTTCTGCCAGATTTGATCATTTCCAATGAAGCTACTCCAAGACATGTTGTTGCATTTGTGACTCATAAGGATAAAATCAACTTTTAAGATAAGGATTTACCACCAAAGGGAAGGGATCATAATTTGGTTGTGTTCATCTGAGTTGAAGAATTATACTAGCATATCAGAGTGCCTAGAGATTCCTACCCATACTACTAGGAAAGGATTGAGTACCATGATGAAGGGTCAAAGCAAGAAATGAAAGATTTGTGAGGGCCATTGTCAGACTTCTTTATGAAAGAAGGCAAAGTTCTCAAAAAAGTAGTGCAAGGAATCATTCAGAGTGAGAAGTCATCGGCTAATAACATGGATGAACTCAACAAAGCCTTTTTCTACCTAGATGTTAGCAAATTAGGGTATCAAAATTATTAGGACTCATTGGAGGGAGAGGATGGTAAGAAGAAAAAGAAGAGGGAGGGAAAATAGGTCACAGAGATAATGGATGGTCTAGAGTCAAGTTAGTATACAGTTCTATATGGTCTTAGTCTGTGTGGTTATAGAAGGACAAAAAGAAAGCCACTAATGAATAAAGGCAGCAATATGCACTAAAGCATGACTTTTAGGCCATTGAGGAAGATCATGTAGAGAAAGGGTCTGATTTGCTAAAGCAGAATGCACCATTTGTGGACTAAAAATAAAAGTCTACTGCGCCTTATAAGTTTACTGAAGCTACTTAAATGGTGATAAAGTTGAAAGACATTAAGAGCATGACTATGAACTCCATTGAAGAAGTAGGTGGTGAGCAAAAGAATAATTTTATGGCTGAAATTGAACCTACCATGGTAGATGGAGCAACACTATGGGTAGAATTTTTAAAGATTACTATGGGTAGAATTTTTGAAGATTAAGCTAGAGGATGAATAGATGAAATAAAGTTTTAAAGGGGTTGTCAAGGTTGTTGCCAGACAGGTAATGGGAAAAAGGCAGATCATGTGTAAAATGTTGATCTTGAGGTTTTATTTGATGAAGTGAAGGATGAAGAATAGGATAAGGCTTAAACAAAAGAAGGTCTAGTCAACTAACTAGACAAAGAGGACTTTCTTGATACTATTGATGTTCGTATTTCTAGTCTCTTCGAGGACGATGATGTATTTCTTTCTAAGTTTAAGGCAATGAATGATGAGTTTGCTTACTTGTGTGATGTGTTTCCTGATGGTAGCATGCATGGCATACATCATTTCATAAGCAGATTTAACATTATTTATGCGCATACTATTGCATTTAACCTTGGCACATAGGAAAATCTAAAGATCTTGCTCATTGCCAAGATGTCACATCGAAGGAATGAAGGAAATTCAAACAGCTACTCATGAAATACTAGAGGATTTTTACTTGGATGTACGAGGACATGCCAGGGGTCGATAGGAGAATTATATAATACATAATCCTAACATACCTACATATAAGGCTAGTGAAACATAAACTACGAAGGATTAGACCCGAATGGGCTCAGTTAATCAACGAAAAAGTAGCAAAGTAGTTGAATGCCAAGCTTTTGGAGGTGGTAGACTACCCAGAATGGTTAACCAATGTAGTGATAGTATCAAAGAAGGATGGAAGGGTAAGGATATATGTCGATTATAGGGATCTAAACAAAGCATGCCCAAAGGATAATTTTCCTTTACCACACATGGATGTACTAGTTGATAGTGCTGCAACCTATGTCATGTATTCCATTATGGATGAATTCTCTGGGTATAACCAAATTCTCATGGCTATCACGAATAAGGTGAAGACAACTTTTATCATAAAGTAGGGGATGTATTGCTACAAGGTGATGCCTTTTGGGCTAAAGAATACTAGTGAATGGCAGTTGCCCTACTACATGACTTTATCCATAAAAGGGTGGAAGTTTTTGGTCCTGGATGATGGTGAGACAACCTAAGAGGGAGGGTGAATTAGGTTGTAAATAAAAACCACATACATATAAACTAAACAGTAGAAGTCACAAACAAAAATGAACACTCATATTTAATAGTGGTTTGGCAACTTACCTACTCCACTCCCTAAATTTCACTTAGGCCTTTTTATTTATTTTTCAAAGCTCAAGAAAAACCTTCACTTTCACTTTCCAATCTAAGGAAGAACCTTCATTTTTATAGACTCAAAGAGAGCCTTTACGCGATGTTCCATTTACTAATAATTCCTAAAGTAGGTGCATTAACTTATTCATAAAACATGGAATACTAAAGTGACACAATATCATTAAAATCCTCTCATTCTATCCATTGTCACTAAAAGATCTTATTTAAATTTTATTATTTTTATTATTTTTATTATTTTTTTACACTATGTACCTTGTTTTACAATATAGTAACTATTTACAACAAAGTATACATGGCGAAACAAGCTTAAATATTAATTGACCGTATACTGGCCCAACCTCTATTAGACTGCTAGAGAACATCTTTAAAATGAAAACTGGATGCAATTTAGTCTACTCTTCCTCCAAGAAAATTTAATGCAAAAGAATGAGCTTACATACTCAGTAAGTAAATGCATAACAATACTTCAATCTCAAATAACATGACAACGTTTAAATATAAATAACTCATCATCATAACCATGCATAAAATGCCAAAAAGGCTATCAAATGTTACTGTCACATAGGCTATCATATATTGTTGCCACATAGACTATAGATGTCACTGACACAAAATAGATGTCATTGACACAAAGGCTTTCATATTTGGTTACCATATAGGCTATAAATATTATTGCCACACAAGCTATAGATATCATTGTCACACAGGCTATCGAATGTTATTGCCCCACAGGTTGTTATACATTATTGTCATACAGGCCGTTATATATCAGTGCCACACATGCTACGAATAGTGTTGCTTGCCAACAATATTAAGTATTACTCTTTCAACAAATCAACTATAAATCCAACAAAATTTCAGCAATATAATGACTAATAACAACACTCATAACTTTGGGAGCTCATATCGCCACATACTCACATTCATAAGTCATAATTTATCAACATCACATGAAAATAAATAAATCAAGAGTATAACAATCTTTTCATCAATGTATTCATCAATATCATATAACAGTCTTTCCATCAATGTATTCATCAATATCATCACATTAAACAACATTTCATTCCATTGAGTATATGTTCATGGCATTTAACCAATCAGACGTATAGTACCATTAGCTATTTACTTACCTCCTCCTTCAAGTTTATTAAGTCGTGAATGGTCCCAACTTATTCCCACTATCATCTTCAATGCCTTAAGGACCTATTTCAATACACCAAATCAATCCATAATGATAAAAGTAAGATTTTCATCTTGTTATGCAAATATGCTATAGTAAAATATCATAAACTTGATAAGTTATTTCTATGATTATTTTTAATTAAAAAATCCAAATGATTGATTCTTTTTTTTTTAATTAAGCTAGACATATATGGGTACACCATATCCAAAATTCAATCCAAAATATACATTACATAATTTATGGTCAATTTTATGAGTTTGCCCTGTTTTAATGTCATCTTAGTCTGAGTAGGTCTTACATTCCTAGGTATATCTTAAATCTCATAAATCCAATTGCAAAAATGATTTACCAAAAGTTATAGAATGCATAAAAGAACATTTTTCATGTTTTACTCATTGTATAATTCAATCTATAAGGTCACCAAAACAAATGACCAATCCCCAGGTGAGTAGGTTTTCAACATATTGACAATTAGTCATGATTTAGGGGAAATATGTCATCAACCATAACAAATTAGTCAAAAATATTTTACAAGAATGTATATCAAACATAAATATACAACTTTCAAGTTTGGCACATCACCAAATTCCCATTCTATGGCCATCAAATTCTTGGAAAATAGAATTAAAAGAATGTCGAGGTTTCATTGGGTTTGGGGTTAGTCATAATCAATGAGCCATATCTCTTTCCATAAAAAAAATTAAGCAAAACTGCTTTGCATGTATTTAGAGGCAATATAACCCTACGTATTTCATGTTTTGCACTTTGTCCAAATCAGCACATAAGATCATCAAAATGTATGAAAATAGTCAAACTAAGGAGATTTCATTTGGTTATGAACCAACCCTAATGAAGGAACCATATCTCCTCACGCACACCAAATTAAGCAAAAATTTTTTACATGCATTTATATGGGGCATAAAACTACAACTTCCATATTTTACACTTTCCCTAATTCCTCTTTAGAGTTATGAAATCGTGAGTAACAAATCTGCTCTAGCAACAAAACCAACATAATCAGTTCTTATTTCTTTTGGGCTTCAAGCTCCATGTATGAGCTTTACTTCAAATTTCTCCATAATTATTCATAACCATGCATGTTTAACATGTTATGAGGGAGGAATTTCATGTTGGAAGAAGGTAAAATTACTTACCTCTTTGCCAAAACTAGAAAAACTTAGGGTTTCCTTCCAATCTAGCTCCATTTTCTCCCTCTCCTACTTCTTCCTCCTTTCTTCCTTTCTTTCTTTCTATTTTCTGCACTCCCTCACATTTTTGGCTCACTAATATGATCCTAAAAGATGAAAAAATTAATTTGTATACCTAAACTAATAGGACAAAATCATGGTGTCTCACTACCATTAGTTGGAAACTCAATATTCCTCTTTTAGTCCCTCTTCTTCGCTCCTTCATCACCTTTACCCATCTACTGATCCCCATATGCTCCTTGTTCTTTTAATAAGTTCCAAAACATGACTAATTCAATTATTATAACACACACACATAATGTATGACAATCTATCATGCCACTATACAAACAACATATTCATATTCAAATGTAATAATGTAAGTGTTATTGTCATGCTTATGTCATGTGATGCATATATTCAAATATAATGTAATTAAAATGCATATGATTTGGGTTGAGGATATTACACTTTTCGTTGGTATTTTTCTAAGCATAATACTAACCTTTACAACCACTAGTAATGACAGATCCAAGAAGTGTCAATTTCACTCAAATTAGGCAGCAAATACACTATTAATGGTCAAGAAAACCTACTCTCAAAAAGAGTAACAAAGTAATCTTAATATATCCAAAAATACAATCAACACCCAAAAAGGTTTTCACAATGAAATACAAAGATTTTCATAATTATTTATTTATAGCCTATTACTAATCTTCAAAAATACTCCTTATATAGCCAAACTCCAAAACTAGTCATTCAAACAGTTGATGTTAAGTTTGACAGAGATTTTTGTAAAACTAGCCATTAAAAGAGATAACACCCATTGTTCTTCATCAACCCATGTTGAACTTGTAATAGTTACTTCTAATGTCCATTCTGCATTATTCAACAGCCATTGGTTTTTAATACAATGTCTGTTGGAGCAAGAATAGTGCTCATTGTTCATTTCTAGAAAGCTTGAACTTTGTGCTTTATTTTTCAAACTTTTCATAGTTGCTTTCCATACCCACTGAGCAATTCACAATGCTTGTTGGAAACTCCTTCAATGACTGTTGAGAAGCGCTAATGGTTGTTTTGAGTTATAGAAGCTTTAGCTCAAGCTTAGACACTTTTCTAATGCCTATTGCAAAAATGCAATGTCTATTGCTAGGCTAGATTAATGCCCATGGTGAGGTCCAGTACAACTTAACCTAGAGCACTTCTCTAATGCCTGTTGCAAAAGGACAATGCCCGTTGCGAGGTCCATAAGAATTTGGCTATTTGCAACATCCAATCAACTTCCATTGTTCATCCTTCAATGCTCATTGCGAGGTCCATAAGACTTTAGGCATCTGTGACACATCTTCAATGCTTGTTGTGTGATTACTAATGCCCATTGGATTGTTCAACGCCTGCTGGAAAACTACAACACTTATACAAATACACTAAAATACAAACATTAGAAATTCTCTTGGTTTTTTTTATAGTTTTATTATCATTCAAAATAAAACTTTAAAGTAGAATAGTGAGTCCAATACCTTGGGGTCACCTATTCTCTAAATATTTTACCCCTAGCATTCACAACAATCTCCCATTTTTTGTATGATGACAAAACCAAGATGCTTTGATACCTAAAATACAAAATTTAAACAAATAAAAGATATCAAATGTTAAAACACAAAACTATAAAGAAGATACCAAACAAAACACATATCAATCAAAATATGTACACAAACCTGGATACCAAATATACCACATAAGATACCAAATGTTGGATGTTGAAAACATAGATGATACCAAGTGTTATGCTATGCAAATAAGTGATGCTAAACAAAGCAATCAAATCATCTAATCAAAGCATCCAAAACTTCTCCGCCCTTTTTGACAAAAAAATATTACAAAAATTCTCCTCTTAAAAAAAGTTCTCCCCTTTACAAACATACAAACATTCTCTTCCTAAAATCTAGACCAACTTCCTAAAAACTAAGACAAACATAAGGATACTATAAATACAAAACAATTAGCAAATGAAAAGTCCCTCTTTCTTTATGCTTTCTTCTAACAAATCACCCAAGATATTCAAACACAAATTCAATTAACATAAATTGGGGTTACATGTTCTCTTCACAAAATGAGGAAAGCAAGAAAGGAAAGATAGTTAATAGAGATTCCTAAAATAAAACTCCAAACTGATATCATTGAGGGTTTAAACTTTAAACTTCCCTTTAGCAAAAGCATGTTAAACAAAAAAAAAAAAGATAGAGATATATTATAGCTAATGATACCAATTATTGTGTTCACCAAAAATATAATTTTTTTTTAAACTTAAACTCCTCTTTAAATTCAATAGCTTCACTCACCATTTGATTGTCCATTTCAAGCAAAGGGTGAGGAGCTTCCAAACCTACAAAATTAAATTTTTCTTTGTTACCTATTTTCTTTTAAGTCTATAGGGGTTAGTAGCATAAACATATCTCTCAGTCTAGCATAACTAAAGTATGCTTTATGGCCAAAATTTCCATAATAAAAACATTGCCAAACAAATGCTTTCTTAAGTTCATTTGTAAAGCAAGTGTGAAGTGGCTTCATAAAAGATTGGTGCCTAAAACGTGAAGAAACTTATGCATTCTTATAATACTTAGTTTTGTAAATGAAGGCATGATTTGCCTTTAGCATGTGAGAGTAAGGGTGAGAGCAACTATGATTATACATAAGTGATTTAAATGAAGGTGAGGGAGTTCTAGCTTTGCTAAAAGCTCTCACAAACTTTGGCTTTAAAGTGGAAGGTTTAGAATGATAAAAGCCTAAGCCATGTCTATCTCTTGAAGTCTTTTGAGTGCCCAAAATAAGATCAATTTTTTCTTTTCCTTTTGTAAAAATGGCAAGTGAATCCTTCAAAATTGAGATCTCTTTTTTGAGACTATCATTTTGATAAGACAAAATTTCATAAAATTTATTTTCTTGGTTCAATGCCTTATTTTTCTTTTATAATAGCTCAAAAATTTTCTTTAGTTCTACTAATTCAATTTTCAAAATTTTGTTTCTTTCAAAGCTTTTATCAAGATCATTATTGGTGGATTTTATAAGATTTTCAATAGTAAACATGTTTTCTAACCCTTGATCATCCTCATCTAAATTATTATCAAAAGAGTTAGAACATACCTCTTTTGAAGAGATCTCCTCTAAGCCCATAAGGTAGAGATTGGTTCTTTCTCTTATCCTCGTCATTAGTGTTTTTTCATCCTCACTTGGTTTAGATGCACTAGAGTCATCCCAAATGGCTTTATAAGCTTTCTTCTTCTTGTTGTCCTTTTGCTTTTAGGCAGTCTACTTTCATATGGCCAAGCTTTCCACATCCATAGCATTCAATCTGCTCAAGCTTGCCTTTTCCCTTCTTATTCAGCATCCTTCTGAATTTATTAGTTTGAAGGGCTATCTACTCTTCATCCAACTCTTCAACATCTGAGTTATGGCATTTGAAAATAGCTTTGAGTGTTATCCCTATCTTCTTCTTATTTGCATCCTCAAATGTGATAAAGCTTCTCTATTCAAGCTCATCTCATAGTCAATGAGATTTCCCAATAGCTCATCAAGTGGCATGGTCTTCAAATCCTTTGAATCTTTGAGAGAGGTGACCTTGCCAAGCCACTCCTTAGGCAAACACCTCATAACTTTCTTCACATGTTCTTCATTGGTGAATGTCTTCACAATAGCCTTCATTTCTCTAATAATCTCAATAAACTAATTATAAATTCTTGAGATTGTTTCATTAGGCTTCATAGGAAAGTTTATACTGACAAATGAGGGTTTCCATATTACTTTCTTTGACCTGATTTGTTCCCTCATGTGTGATCTCCAAGGCCATCAAAATTTCTTTGGCAGTTGACTTCATGCTTAGTTTATTATACTCACTTTTGCTTAAGGCACAAAAGAGTATGTAGATGGCCTTGTCATTATTAGCAACTTGCTTTTCTTTTCTCTATCAGACATCTCATCAGTGTCTTTCTCTATTTAAGTCCCATTAGTAAGTGTCTTCATTGGAGTGTATGGACCTTCATTTATAATTCTCCATAACTCAATGGATTCAAACTGAGAAAGTAGTGCATTCCACTCTTCCAATACTGGTAATCCCTTTCATTGAAGAAAAGACATCTCACAATTGATTATCCTCCTAGTCCATGCTCTTTTTAAGCTATCATAATCATATACCTCTTACAATTAAGCTTTAATAGAGGTTAGGCTATGACACCAAATGTTGGTCTTAGATGGAGATGAGGCAACCAAAGAGGGGGATGAATTGGGTTCTAAATAAAACTACAAACACGCAAACTAAGTAGCAGAAATCATAAACCAAAATGAACACAAAAATTTTATAGTGATTCAGCAACTTGCCTATTCCACTCTTTAAGCTTTCACTTAGGCCTTTTTATTTCTTCTTCAATGCTCAAGAAAAACCTTCCCTTTAGGCTAAGGAAGAACTTTCCCTTTTATAAGCTCAAGGACAGCCTTTCCCTTGGTATTTTTCTAAGCACAATACCAACCTTTATAACTACTAGCAAGGATAGATCCAAGTAGTGTCAATGTCTCACAAATTAGGTAGGAAATAAACTATTAGTGCTTAAGAAAACCCACTCTCAAAAAGAGCAACAAAGTAATCTCACTTTATCCAACAATACAAGTAAAACTCAAAAAGGTTTGCACAAGGAACTATAAAGATGTTCACACTTGTTGACAAGGTTTCTAACTTATTTCTAATCTTTAAAAATGCTCCTTATATAGCCAAACTCCAAAACTAGTCATTGGAATAATTAATGTTAAGTCTAACAACTTTTCTACAAAACTAGTCATTAAAGGAGACAACACCTGTTGTTCTTCATCAACCCCCATTAAACTTATAATGGTTACTTCCAATGCCTAATCTCTATTATTTAATGCCTATTAACTTTGATTACAATGCTTATTGGAGCAAGAATAATGCTCATTATTCATTTCTAGAAAGCTTGAACTTTGTATTTTATTTTTGAAACTTTGCATAATTGTTTTCCATGCTCATTGAGTAACTCACAATGGGCATTGGAAACTTCTTCAATGCCTATTGAGAAGGGCCAATGTTCGTTTTGAGTTCCAAAAGCTTTAGCTTAAGCTTGGACACTTTTCTAATGTCTGTTGCGAAAATGTAATGTTTATTGCTAGGCCAGATCAATGTTTGTGGCGAGGTCCAGCACAACTCAACCTATTGTAAAGGGACAACACCTATTGCAAGGTCCATAAGACTTTGGCTATTTGCAGCATCTAATAAACATCCATTATTTATCTTTCAATGCTCGTTGAATGATCTAACACTTATTGCAAAGGGGAAACGCTCGTTGAAAGTTATAGAAGACTTTAGGTATCTACAACACATCTTCAATGCATTGTACGTGATTGCTAATGCTCGTTAGATTGTTCAACACTTGTTGGCTGCTCTAAACTATAACATTTATAAAAATACACTAAAATACAAACATTAGAACTTCTTTTTATTTTGTTACAGTTTTGTTATCATTCAAAACACATCATTCAAAGTAAATGAGTGAGTCTAATGCCTTGGGGTCATATGTTCTCTAAACATTTTCCCTCCTAACATTCATAATAGAAATGTATGTGGATGATATGATGGTGAAATTGAAGATTAGGGAAAGGCACTTTAAAGCTTTGGAAAAGTTTTTAAAGAGAATTGATAAATACAATTTGAGGCTAGATCCTAAGAAATACGTGTTTAGGGCCACCTCCGACAAACTATTGGGACATGTAGGCAATGAGAAGGGAATCAAAGTGGATCCAGATAAGGTAAAGGCTATTTAGGAAATCTTTATATCTAAGATAGGGGAGGAGGTACAAGGTTTCTTATGTCATTTATAGTGTATCATTCGATTAATAATAAGACTGACCCCCATTTGTGAACCCATTTTCAAGTTGCTAAGGAAGAATCAACTAATGGAATGGAATGTGCAATGTTTAAAGGCGTTTAAAAAGATAAAAAAAAAGTATCTAACTAACTCATCAATGTTGAAGCCACCAAGGCTCAAAAGACCTTTAACTTTGTATCTAATGATAGAGGATAGTTTTGTTCGTGCGATGTTGGCTTAAGAAAATAAAGTATGGAGCAAGCACATAGTATTTTACCTTAGCAAAAAGTAGTTGTCTTATGAAGAGAAGTACAATTAGGTGGAGAAGACTTGTCTGGCATTAGTATAGGCAATGAAAAAGTTAAGGCATTAGTTTTAGTTATAGTCAGTAGAGGTGGTCTCAAAGCTAGACCTGATTAGATAACTCCACAAGGCCCCCTTCCTAACAGGAAGATTGGCAAAGTGATTGATCATATTGACTAAATTTGATATTAAGTATGTAGCCAAAAAGGTGATCAAAGGACAGGCAGTCCCAGAGTATTTGGCACAACCCCTTGAATAAGAGTCTGAACCTCCCCATTTTCTAAATGAAAGGTTAAGAGCAATTAAATCACTAGTATGGGAAGTTTACTTTGATGGAGTAGTGAATAATAAAGGGGCAGGTGTAGGGGTAATTATGATTTTACTCGAAAGAGAACTTTTTCTAGTAGCTAAAAAGCTCGACTACAAGGTGACTAAAAACATGGTTAAGTATGAAGCATGTGTAATGGGACTTGAATTCCTAAAGAAAATAAGGGTTAAGGCAGTAGAGGTGTTTAGCGATTCACTGCTAGTCATTTCATAGATAACAAATGAGTTGGAGTTGAAAACGTTAGGGCTCATACCTAGAGCGAGGTCAATGTAAAATTTTTGAAGGATCACATTTCACCACCTGCCGAGAGAAGAAAATGAAATGGTTGATGCCTTAGCCACTTTTATTTAGGAAAGGCCTAGCGTAATACATATGAAGTCATTTATCACACTCCGATCTGGGACACTGTATTACATGGGCACAGATGCAATACAAGTGTCAGTGGAAAGTCGCCCCCAGTATTTCAAGGTACAAAGGCACTTAGAGGATGATGAATATCGAAAAAAGGGTTGTAAAGAAGGATAAAGACGTGATTCAAAGGTTGTCTTCACAATTTATGGTGTATGATGGGGTAATGTATAAGAGGATGCCTGATGGAATTTATTTGTGATGCCTAGATGAGGAAGAGGCCCATAAGGCCATGGAGGAGGTACATGTAGGGGTTTGTAGCCCCCACATGAATGGTAAGGTATTGGTAAAAAAAATTCTGAGATTGGGATATTACTAGACTACTGTGGAGCATGATAGTATTCAGAAGGCTCAAAGTTGTCATGAATGTCATATTCATGGTAGCCTTAGTCATTTATTGCCAACAAAGTTATAGAATTTGTCATCACCTTGGTCTTTTGTAGCATGGGGCATCAATGTGATTAAGGAAATCAGTCCAACGTCTACAAAGGGACACAGATATATTGTAGTAGTAATGAATTACTTCTTGAAGTGGATAAAGATTGAATCCTTTAGTAAGTTGGGTTAAAATAGATGGCATGATTCATTGAGAAGAACCTCATATACCTCTATGAGGTGCCACACCACATTATTATGGATAATGACATCCATTTTCAAGATGAAGTCAAGATTATGTTGGAGAAGTATGGGGTGGCCAACCATAAGTTGTCACTATATAGGGCATAAGCTAATAGAGCAACAGAAGCAGCCAATAAGAATGTCAAGAACATCCTTACCAAAATGGTTCAAACATATAAAGACTAGTATGAGAAAGTTGCCACTTGCTTTATGGGGTCATCAAACTATAGCAAGGGTATCGATTGGGATGACACCATAGTCTCTAACGTATAGGATGGAGGTAATGCTGCCAATTGAATTAGAAGTAAAATCTTTACGAGTACTGGTAAAGTCTATCTTTCATGAGTACTAATGGGTAAGAAATAAGTTCAAATAATTAGCTCTCTTAAATGAGAAAAGATTGAAGGCCTTGTATCATATATAGTTCTATCAAGCTAGAATGGCCCATGCCTTTAACAAAAGGTCAAACGAAACATGATAAGGGACGGTGATCCAGTGCTGAAGACAATCCAACTATAGTCTTGGGATCCTCAAGGAAAGTTCAAGCCAAATTGGGAAAGACCATATGTGTTCAAACAAATATACTCAGGTGGCGTGGCAAAATTACCAGATATGGATGGAAATGAATTCACTCAATCAGGATATTTAGACTAACTCAAGAAGTATTTCATGTAAGGTGTGAGAAAAAGGAAAAGCCCACCAAGTCAAAAATCTGAAAGGGCGACTTAGGCAAAAGTGAGGTCATATATAAAAAAAAGGAGGAAAAAAAGAAAAAGAAAAAAGGGGCTCATTAAGTCAAAAATCTGAAATGGCAGCTTAGGCAAAAGTCAAAACATAAAAAAAAAGATCAAATAACAAAAGTTGAGATAGTGCGACCGACCACTAAGGACCATCGACAGGAGAGCTATGTGATGACAAAAAAGGAATAGATATTTGAGTCGTCAACAAGTTAGAGACATTGAGCAAAATAATTAGATAATCTAGTGTGCCAGTGTTAAAAGCAGAAGTCATGGTTCAATTAATATGCAATGTACAAAGTGTAAATGGTTTGTGTTAACCATAATATCAAATGAAAATGCATTTTCATGATCACAGTGAATTTAGTCATTCATGTCCTTTAACTAAAATTAAATATAAGACAATTTTTCTCTCATAAGTGATCATTGTTTATTATTAGTTAATACAATGCCTAATATCTAAAGGTCGTGCAACCATGTCATGTAGTTTGCATCATCATCATGTTGAGGATCACGACAAGTATAGAAGTCATAAATATAGCGACTGGTCTAAATGACCTTGATTCTATCTAAGAAGTGCTAGGACAAAGGATTATCAACAAATGAAAAAAGGAATTGCACCTCGAACTTGGGTGTGCTAAATTGACAACACACCCGAGCAAGGTCGTAAAATATGCCTGAAGCTAACGTATGAAGGATGACACAATCTCTATAAGTTTGCAGAGTGATACACAATAGGTTCCACTAGGGACAACTCCAGTGGATGTCAGAAACAGTCATGTAGGACGTCCACTCAGTCCATTCAACTCAAGTGGTGGATGGTCTAGTCAAACGGTGGTTCGAGTGATGTTGCGAATAGTAAAGTCTCATGTCCATAGTCAAGGCAGCTAGTAGCCTTAGCCTTTCCTGTGACCATATCTGAAAGAAAAAAGAGAAAAAAAGAGAAAAAAGAAGAAAAAGATTAAAAAAAAAGAAGGAAAAGAAAAATGCTTGTTAGGTTGAAAACCCAAAAGGGCAACCTAAGCAAAATTCAGCAATTTGCTGCATTGAAAACCCATATGGGTGGTCCAGGCAAAAATTAGGGCAGTAAAAAAAGAAAAAAATATGTAAAAGGAAGGCAAAGAGAGGAGAAAAGGTTGTGTTAAAAATTCATACCTGAAGCTACAGTAGGCTCCTTGCAAAGGAATTGATGACCCCTAAAGCCACTTTATTAAGCCTTACAATAGTCTTGCCCAACATCATCAACACTATAGCTCCCTAACTCAGCTCCCTCAAAGAGTTTAAGGATATGCATATCAATCTTGTCATCCTCCCTCCTCAACAGATATTTGCCCATCAAAATAAAAGTTGTAATGCTAGCTTGAATAATTTGAGCATGACCCCTAGAGGGGAAAAGAGTGATAAAAGGTGCCATGAGAATCTTCTCCTCACCTAACATATACCTGGATATATTCTTATCTCACAAGTTAAATAGCTCTGCCATCATCCTAACATACGATTAGTCCAACTGAGATAGTGCAATTTGATTTGCAGCTATGATGAAAGAGTTAAAAATAACACTGAACTCCTCTAGTAAAAGGCAGATCTCTATATCTCAAAAGTGAAAAGTATGAATAGTAGTGTCCCATAACTCACAAGATGCTCGTAAAAAATACAGGTCAAGTTAAATAAAAGAAAGGTAGCAAAGAGTAGAAAGACCAGTCCATGGTAAGTTAGGCCAAACTTAGGGTATAAGTGACCTTAGAAAGGTTCTTGCCATGTTTTGGGTGTTAAAGGAGGCAAATAAAAAGAGCAAGTGTAAAATGGGCTCTTATAGCAATAAGCTCAAGCCCATGGGCTATACAGAAGGGTCTCAATAAGGGATCTCACGTTTGAAGCCTCTCTTTCGATTGTACTCTTATATTTATCTTGGTTGACAAGAAAGAAAGATAAGGGAGGCGTTTTGCCCACTTTGCCTTATGCTCATAGAGATTTATCAATATTAATCTTGTCTCAATAGGCAAGTACACCCAGACCAGTACCTCTGACAAAGGTTGTACAACCCTCCAGCAGGGTTGTACAACCCACACTCTATAAAGGCAGGATGGGCAGCACTTCATTTGTTTTAAGGCTGGTGATAATTTGGGTACTTATCTTATGAGGCATATATGTAAAGAAAGAAGCAATAATGCATGTTTTAATATGCAAAATCAGGGGGAAGAAAATTAGATCTTCGTATAAATAGACAAAATATCAAAGTTTGATAAAAAAAATAATAATAAAGGCAATGCTACCGCAGTTTGCCCAAACATATCTCAAGCAAGCATCCAAAAGAAGGGATTTTGAATAATCCAATAAAGTATACAATTACTCAAATATATACTAAATGTGATGTACTAGAACAATAAAGAGAAGAAAAGTATCCTAAACAGCTAGAAAGAAAAGGGACCAGGGTCTCTAGAGCTCAGCTGCCTCTATTTCAGAAAGGTGTCACCTCAAAATACTCGGCCTCACCATCTATATCTATATATCCATAATCTCTAGCTCTCTGGGCTAAATGCTCCATCTTTACCTCCACCTCTACAATACGCTAATCCCTCTCCTTGATCTCATAATTTTGACATTAGAACGTCTCCTGCGAGAAACACAAGGGTTAGGATATTTAGAACAAAAAACACATAAAACACAAACCATGAATAAGCATACGTACATTATTTTGCTTATGATTCATTAACCTACGTAGAGTGCATCTGTTGCATCATGGTCTTCTTCAGTGCAATAATCAAATTCACCATAGCTTCTACCTAGATGTGTGGAATCTATAAAAGAAGGACAAAAGTCATTTTAAAGAGCATAATTTATAATACAATCAACATACAATAAGATCAATGGGATAAGAGACTTACATGGTAGGTCTCGACTAACTCAAAAGTGCAAACTAACCGAGTGATCTGCAATGACATCATTGACCTAGTCAACAAAATTGTGTAAGACTTCACTAGGCTATCTTGCATGGAGGCCAAGGCACCCACCACTACAGGATTTATGTCTTTTAGAGCAGATATGCCAGCCTATTTATGATCTCTAGCGATAACAGAGCTAGATGCAAAAGCAAAAGGCTTTTGAGCCACCTGGGCAGTGATATCAACCTTTGTGCTATAAGGCAGTCTCCTTATTAGGTGCATAGCAAGGGAATACACAGATGGTCGCATCAGACAAAAGGAGGCTCCCTATAAGCACACCATTCATCTAGGACCTATAAAGGACACCTCTAAAAGATTTGCTCTCTTGTCATGTATTGCAGTGTTGCAGCAAGATTCGTACCCTTAAGGTCCCTCACCTAAAATAAGCTCAGAAGTAGATGTTGCAGAATAAGGTGCTCATCTAGGCCATCGCACTAGCAAAAGATGTGCTCCCTAAGATACCACTCCTGGGTGGAGGGCCACACCATCAAACGATGGTCATAGAAAATTACCCCAACCTTTGCTACCTTCAATGCTTATTTCGCCATAGGACTTCTCCGATCAAGGCACAACTGTGATAAAGGTGAAAAACCATTGTAAGTACAATACCAAACAATGCAATAGATAATCATGATTAACATAATGATGTCCCTATACGAAGAATACTTGGTCTAAGGTGATCATGTTCAAGTGAGCACGCCTAGTAGCCATACGAGAATCCTCATAGCTTACTACACTCCACCGTGCAAAATAAGGGTAGCCACCCTCCATATCGTCTATAGGATCTAGCCCTTACAGCAAGCCTAGCTCAACGGCCCATGCCTATAAACACAAAATTACATGAGCTTCAAAGCAACAAGTTAGAGTCAAGGAGTAAAGAAATTAAGAAAACAAGTAGAACTTATGATGAGGACTCTCTATGTGTCGTACATATAGCCCTAACCCTGAGAGCACTGATCGAGGTAATGGTAGAGATGCGCCAATACTATAGATCCCCAGTAGAAATGGTGTAGCAAATCCTAATCCTCTAATATAGGCATTAGGCATAATTTTGCTACCCTAAAAGCATTCAAGAACACATATCCTAAAAACGCATATAATAGGTAGCAATAAGCATGTTGATCCACCATATTAACAGAGCTATTGTCAATAATAATAAGTGCATTAGTCTGAATGCTTATCCTTATCATGATTATGCTTTCCTTCAGATGGGGAATATAGCTTAAGACCCTCCTCAAATTATCCCTCTAAAGAACTAGGTAGTAAATGCCAGAGTCGGTAGGTAGCGGAATACCCATGAACCGCAACTCGGTCAAGAAGGTGAAGTCCCTAAGAGTGATTGTAAGCTCACCAACCAAGGGTAGGTGGAAAGTATGGGTCATGTCCATTCATTGCTCCGCTAAGGCATGCACCATCGATAAAGTCGATCCTCAGGTTCTCTCCTAGTAGCATCTATAATAAGGTCCAAATCTCAATCTCCTCTAGATGGGCTATGACTCAGGGGTGCAAATTGTGATCCCACGCCCCAATAGGCCCACTGGAACTGTTTCCTTTCTGAGAGGAGATAATCTACTACATAAATGAAAAAATAATAAAAATATTTATGCAACTGTCAAAGTTTGAAGGCAAGAGAGTAGCAAACTCAATAATAATAATAATTCTTTTTTTAGGAACAAAACACCACAAGATAGACAAATTCACAGAAATAATGAATTGTTCACTCAGGTACGTATCCTAATTATTTGCAAATCATTTCATAAATTAATTTTAGTTATTTCCTTTGTACATCCAAGGACAAAGCCTAAGTCATGTAAATCAAGATAATCAGCCAAGTTGGTAGAAACAAAAATAGATCTCACTAAAAACAAGGGGTGAGTATCTTAAAAATTATTTCTTAATATTTTATGAGCTAACCTAATGTTCATATGCAAAAAGTAAATTTGGGGGCAGTGCCTAAAGACTACAATGATAAAGCATACAAAAACTAAAAATAAAATTGAAAAAAGAAAAAGAAAAAGGACATATATCGCTCTCGAGGCAGCTCCTGTAAGATAACGGTACAAATTATAAATCGTCAGTATGTCGTCAGCTGAAGAATAACACAGTGGAATCATCTTCATAGTCACATTCCTCAATAAGCTCACTTAATTGAATCCCCATTGTGATCGCAATTGCTCGAGGACAAGCGTTAAGGGGTTCTCATCAGCAAACACCTTCGAAACATCTAATTGTCATAGAATTCAGCCATGTAGGTCGTCAAAAAGTGTTGAGGTTGCCTATGAGCTCCATTTGAAACCTAGAGAGAATAAGTGAAGAGAGAGAAGAGAAAACACACAAATGAGGATGAAAGGCTTCCAAGGCCCTTATATAATGGCCTTAGGCGGTACAACCTTAATAGGTTGAGTTGGCCCGACTGGGCCTGGTAGGCCTGACCACTCCTCAAGCCTGACAAGCCTAGTCTCCAGCCCATTAAGCCCAATCTAGCCATCCCTTGAAGACCAATTATGAACAAATTACCAAATACCCTTAGCCACTATTTAAGCCCAATTACAACCAAATTACCAATGTACCCCCATATTCCCTAATAAGGCCTATAGCGGCTAGTTTACCAAAATACCCTCATAGCTCTTAAAAGGGTCTAAAGCACAAAATTACTAAAATGCCTTTTTTTCTTTTAGAATACTAGAGAATAATCCAAGCTTTTTGATTCAAATCAGACCATCATAATGACTTCTAATGGCAAATGGACTCCTCATGAGGTCCCAAAAATACTTTGAAAATGGACACCTCTCATCAAAATGACAGAACCCAAAGAATAACATTCTTTGCAGAATAGTAAGATCTGAAAAAGCATTTCCCACAATATTTAGGCCCCAAGCCTATTAACTTCATAAAAGAATGGAACCCTAGGGTAGTCAGAAGCAATGCAAAGGTATGAGTTCAACCTCACAAATGCCAAAAAGGCTTAGATGACACAAGGACTATATAGGGAGCACCCCTAAGTCAAGGACCATCAATCAAAAAGACCGAAGCTTACATCAAAAAATGCAAAAGCAGCCCTATTAATGAGACACCATCTATTCAAAATAGAACACCTTAGTACTTACTAGAGGACTACCACGAAGCTTAGTATCTACTTGAGGCTGCTAAGAGGAAACCTTAGTACTTGCTCGAGGGTTGCTAGAAGAAGATGATCAACCTTGATACTTGCTAGAGGGCTACCAAGAAGCTTAATATCCCCCTAAGCCTAACCTATAAGGCCCAATCCATCTTCAACCCATTAGAGATTGAGTTTGAAAATTAGGTACAATGCAAAGAAGAGGTTAGTCAACTCCAAACTGCTAGACTTTAGCTTCTTTTATTAATAATTATAAGTTTAGCCTTATTATTAATTAATCCATATTAAGTAGCCCTAAAACATTTATCTAATTCATTTTAAACCTTTCACAACATTCAAGCATTTATAAGCATTAACCATAAGGAAGGGTGGTATATATGCAAGCGTAAATGTTAGATAAACATGTAAATAACTAAGCATTCATGAAACATGCAATAAATGAACCTTTTAACCTATAAAAGAAGGCACATATTAGTCCTGAATCATGAGCACAAAGGAAACAAAATAATTCCTAAAGTGTACTCAAAGTAAGTAATTACCTCACCATTGAAATTTAGGGATATAGCTTATTTAGTCCATGATGTCCTATATAAATCATCATATAAAAAATCAATTAAGATGCCTAATTTACTACACTTGTTTACAACAAAACATGTTAAGCATAACATAAAGCACAAACATAATAATGATATAAAATAGCATCAACACACAAGGCATGAGACAATGATCTTGCAAATGGAGGCTAAAGGGCTTTAGGCAAGAAATAAGGACAAAAATAAGTGTTTATAGGATCTTAAAGTCCTATCTCAAAGTGTTCTAAAATGACATATTATGTTAAGAGCATCATACGAGCACCTAGAGCCATAGGTGAGGCTAGGACACCATGAGAAATAAGATGAAAAATAACATGACTAAAGACCTAAGCCTTAAATCACAATAAAAAAATGATAAAAAAGCGATCCTTAGATATCAAGCCCTTGTCCATTAACATGTTGTACCATTGATATCAAGAGAGAGAAAAGGGAGGCAAACTTTAGGTATAAAATGGCTAGCTTACTCTCACCATATGATGGTGGAAGCAAACATAGTAAAATCACTAACACAAATCACAAATAATCACTTAAAATAAAGGGAATCATACGGTCATAGGGATTGTAAATTCTTCCTTTTCATATTCACCCATGGATAAACACTTCAATAATAAAGACAATAAAGCATAAATGAGACAACTTACATAAACCAACACATACACACAAACAAGAAATCACAAAATTACCAACAAAAAATCTATTGATGACTGCATTAATTATGTCGGTAAAAGTAATTTATCGATGGAAGGTCGACGAACATAATCCATGGAGAAAGTATTGGTCGAAATAATTTACCGATGGAGATTTCAAGCCGTCGAAAAAGTTACCACATAATTGGACAAAATTTGTGTCCACTAATGTGATCAAAACCATCGGCTGTTCACTGGCAAAACATAACAATCATTAAATCTGTCAAAGTTATGAAACAAATCTATTGGCAATCCATCGACATATTAAGAGCTTATTTTTTTTAAGATTTTAGAATTGTCAGTAATTCATCAGTTTATATTAAGTTAATTGTTTCATTATTATTAATTCGTCAGTATATTTTAAATTAATTTATTTCTTTATTTATTTTTGTCAGTAATCCACTGGTATTTTATTTACTCTTTTCCAAATTTTTAAATAATTTTAAATTTCAATTCTGATTTTTAAATTTATATATAATATTAAATAACTAGGGAATACATAGATAATAACATATATATATATATATATATATATATATATATATATATATATATATATATATATATCTATGTATGTGTGTATG
>CATIWR010213690.1:0-14426 GCA_949677035.1 Omphalea diandra | reverse complement strand
CGGTTTTTTTCTGCACTCTTGCGCTTAATTTTAAATTTTGTGTGATTTAAATTCATATAAAATGAGAGATTTTTTTTTTTTTTCTAGATATATATATATATATATATATATATATATATATATATATATATTAATTGGAGTATATATTAATTCATAGTTGTATGGGCACCATGACCAATGATTACTTGTCGCTGCATATTCCATTATGCAGCTGTCGATAATTTCAGAGGTCAACAAACCAGATAATCTACATAATTATAGCAAAACAAGTGTTAGAAGCACAATATTTATTTATTTTTTTCTTTTAGGTGTAGGGCTTCGAGTAATTCAGGTTCAAGCAAGATTGAACTTCAAATAGAAAAAGCTATTTCAATATCAATTTTTCTATTCAAAAGGTTGGAAATTGAGATTTTGCTTAAAGAAAAATGAACTGCTTTCGCTTAGACCACCTAAATATTAGTGCACAAGACTTTTTTTTAGTAAATCCTCATATATTTTGAACTTGCGAATGAGATTTCGTTTAATCTTTAAACAACATTCATTAATATAACAATTAAATCGTTCTCAATAATTCAGTTATTGTTTATATATAAATGAAATTGACAGCCATTCTACATCTCGTTTATTTTGAAGAAAATTAGTTAAAAAAAATACTAGAATAAAGCATTTAAATTCATTTGAAAAGGTTATTTATTTTTTTTCTAAACTAACATTATTTTTCTTCTAATTAGATAATTAGTATTAGATTTAATTTCCCTTGATAATAATACATAGAAGGAAATATACTATTATATATATTTAAAGACTATAATATTTGCCTCTAATATTCATATTTTGATGAAAATTAATTTATCTTTCATAACTTATGGTGTCAATTATTTTGTTCCTATGGCTTTCTCACAAACACTCAATTTGTAAAAATAGATTAAGTATTTGACTGGATCAATTGATGGAAAACACGCTTCATTTAATGATAATTTTTTGTCGCTAAGTGACTCTTTGATCTTCTACGAGTCCAATCTGGTTTTTATAAACTATAAATTTGTTTTAAACATCTATGTAGCTCCTTGTATCATAGATCAATCAATAAAATATCAGGGCTGAATATGAAAATACCAAAACTTTCAATCTAAAAATATAATAATAAAACATACAAGCTCATAATAATATAAGGATACAAAATTTCAAGATTTAAACAAATAAATTGAAATAAACTACAAAATGAATAAATAAGAATATTATCCCATAATCTAAAAGGATAAATTAGAATAAATTAAATAAATAAAAAGATATAGATTTTATTTAAAATAAAGAAAAATATATTTTTTGAAAAAATAAAGGTAAATTTCTAGCCAAAATAGCTAGACAGAAATGATATCCTAAAACTTGATTAGAGAAGAAGTAAAAGAGAAAACGAGAGAGCGAAGTGTGAAAAAGAGAATTTTATTTCTCTAAGATTAAACGTGATAGGTCATTGTCATTGAGGCATATGGCTAAATTACAGCAAAATTATGACGAAAATGAACTGCAGAATAATATAGCGGCCGGCTATGCCAGGAAGTTGCATAGAATTTGCTTTGGTGGATACAAATTAAGAAAGTGACTTGGATTAATGTCCATTTCTCCTCTGTCTTGTCCTATGAAACCGTGGTGAATCTTTGAATTTAGTGAGTTGGAAGGTATCATCCCATAGGTTGAATTATAAACTTTTGTTAATGGAATTGTATCCCTTTCACACATGGAACTAATTAAATTTATATATATTTATATTTCATATTACGCGTCAAGTATACACGTCAAATATATTTATATATTATCACACATTTTATATCTTATATAATATGTAAAAATGTATTTATACATTACCATACATGGATTAAGTATAAATTGATAATGTGTTTTTTATATAAGTTCTTTTTCATCTTTAAAATTGTTAAGAAACTTCCAAATTACCACTCTAATCATTGAGAGGATTTAGTAGAAGTTTAATTACAAGACCAACAATAATCATAATCCAACACCTAATAACTTGTACGTTTCAATTATGATTTAAGCTTGTATATATCTAACAAACAAATGGGTTGGACTCTGGAATACCAATAGCACCCTCAATTTAACCTCTTCCTCCTTTCGTTCATTGCTTGATATCGAGAATAATTCTAATAACACGCAAGAAGAAGCGTATAACTTGGGAATACTATATATTAAAACAGCCAAAATAAATGTGATTTTTGGGTGAATTCCAAGGAGAACGAATCATGTATGATGACAATAGATCCCCAATAGCTGCTAATTTGCATTGCATAATTACAAAGTGAACCAGTTGACCTTTTTTATTTTCTGGATAATGATTAAGCTATTTCTACTAATTAATTAAGTAGAAGGTTATGCTCCATATATACTATAGTTTTTAATTAAGATAATCAAATTAACCTAACTTTTCTATCAAAGGCTGCAACTTAATTAACTCATGCCGCAAGTGAAGGGGACATCCAATTGCGCAGCTAAATAGTATTATATATCGTGAAGTTGATTAGAAAACCTTGGAATTTTTTTAGAAAAAAAAAACACGAACTTACCCACTAAATTACATTCTCAGTCACTGTCAATAATCCAAGTAAACATACGAAATCCCTTCTTAGAGTTAATAACTGCTTATTATTGTTTTTATATATATATGTGTATGTGTTAATTCTATTGCACTTGAAAAGGCAAAAATAATTTGCTGGAATTCATTAATTAAGAGATTTTTAAAAATATAATTTGAATAAAATATATATTGTTTATGGAAATGAATAAATTTTTATCAGTCCTAAGCTAGTTTTCACTCGAAACTTGAAAAATTATTTAATTTCTTTTTATATTTAATAAATAATTTGATTTATTTATAATTTAAATTATTTTAATTTAAATTTATATAAAAAAATAAGATTTGATAATAATTCGATCCAATATATATGGTTAGAGGTAACAAATACATTTATATATATATATATATATATAGGTAAATTTCTCCAATATAAAATAGCGCATACCGATAAATTTTATGTGCATTTTCATATAAAAAATTTTGAAATTTAATTAATTGTTTAAGATATTCATCTGTTTCCATTAGGAAATTGAGATGCTAAGATCTTAAATTCTTAAATTTTCCGATAGACTCGGTGATTCAGTCTACTCAAAAAGAATGAAGACAATCGTCATTCTGTTACAAAATTTATTGGACCGAGTGAGCGACCAAATGCATTATTTTTAACAAATGAATCGTTAGTACTTTTCGAAGATATTAATGTCAGAATTTGTCGAATGGTAAACGACAATGAAAAAAGATTGGCAAAATTGGTGGATAGATGACATCCACATCTGCTTATCGTCTGGTATGGGCCACGCCTTGTCGTCAAGGGGAAACCGTGTGACGCGTTTGTTGACTTGCGAACTTCCTCGAAATGGCCTAACACGGTGAGACGCGTCCACTCCTTATATTTCCTTACTTCCATTTATGCTAGTGAAAGTTATTTTTAACGGTTTTATTAATTATTTTATTTTTAAATTAGGACAATAATTATTCAGTTATTTATAATTGATTGTCCTTTTATATTCATAATAAATCCACGACTTTTACTAATCTAAATGAAAACTGAAAATTATACTAATGTGGTAGAAAATTTGTTTTTCATTTAATAAGTGTTTGGGTTTATATTCGTTGTAGTGATGTTTTTATTGTTTTTATTTTTCCACTAGTTTAGAGAATATAAAATTATATATATTGGGTTGGATTTTTTTATTTATCAGATATTGAAAATTTTGGAATTGTTTGGTTTTCCATTTATTATATTGCACAAATGAATATGTCTTTTTTTATATAATGTTTTCCATGCCTTATATATATTAAGATTTAATACTTTTTATGTTTAATTAATATCTATTTTAAATACATGTTAATGTTATACTCATTTGTGCATTGTTTGAAATTAATAATTTTTATTTTATTGATTAATTGATTTATTCAATATTACTAATTGTGCATAGCATAGGCTTATATCTTAATCAAGATATAAATGTGATGAGAAATATTTTTAAATGCATGTGATAGATTTTTTAAAAAAAAAAATTTGTGGAGGGTATAAGATAACTTTTTTATCTCTTATTTATTCACTAAATAGTATTACTACGGTAATCATATTCAAATTAAAACTTATTTTCCCTGTAAGCATCATGTACAAGAGTAGAACTAAATAGTAGCTGAGAAGGATGATGGCCTCTCCAAACTTTTATAATTTATTAATTTTATCTGTATTTATTTAAAATTTCAAATATATATATTTGGCCTCCCAAAATATTTATAATTTATAAATTTCAAATATTGTACAAAATTTTTTAAAAATTATATATTTGGCTTTCAATTTTTTTAAAATTATATGTTTTTTCTTTTTCTTTCAAAATAAGAAAAGTAAATTAATTAAGAAATAATGAAGTGTCATGGACCACTAGAAGAGACGCACAGTACATTTGATTCATAAGATTGCTTAACTTAATATTAGTAAATAACCTTACGTTTAATACATATGATACAAATTGAGTTTAATAATCTTAAAGATTTAATTAACTCATAAAATTAATTTTATCTAAAATTTAGTCTCCTATTTCTTTAGCAATTCATCTCCGGTGAGATTAATAATTTCATGATTTGTGAAATATTAATTACTAAAATAGAGTTAGTTTTTTTAATTTATTTCTCAAAATAGTCTTTATTTTTCAATTTATTGCTCAATTGCCTATATTTATATTATTACTCACTTTAAAAAATATATCTTTTATATGAAAAAAAAGAATTTAATGAGAAAAATAATAAATAATTGACTGTAAAACAAATATTTTTTTAGGTAACTTTATTATAATTTTATTTAATTTAATTTTCTTAATATTTTTTATTTAGATTATAAATAAATCATTTAATAATAATTAATATAAAAATAAATATTATAAAATTAATTAATATTTGAATATAAAAATGTAATTCAAATCAAAATTAGTATAGACTAGACTAAAAGATAAAAAAAAAACTTTTTTAAAAAAGAAGAAATTCAAGAATACAATTTTTTTTATATAAATTAGTCTTTAATTTGCATGTTACGCGATATGATTATAATAATAAATTTAAAATAAAATTAATATTTTTTGTTTTATTAAATAAATAATTAAATGATTAAAATTAATATATAAAATAATAATTAAATTTAAATTATTATTTTAGAAAAGTTATTGTTAAGTTAAGTAAAAAAAATAATAAAATAAAACTTTTAAATTTATAAGTATGAAGTTAATTGTAATAATAGATTGTCTATTGATTCACATTTTTAATTTTGTGTGACACAATTTTAAGAAAAAATTTATTAGAGTTGAATAAAGTAATTCTTGAAAATCTATTACAACATTATTTATCCTTATATATTTAAAATTTGAATAATTAATGAAATTAAATAAAATATTGGCTTCTTATTTATAACTTTTACTTTTTAGGTTAATTTCCTATTTAGAATTTTTATTTTTTAGATTTTTCTAATTTCTTATTCAAAATATCTTAATTTTATGTTTAGAATATTTACTTTTTAGGTTTTTTTTTTAATTTTCTATTTAGAAAAAGTTTAGAATTTTTACGTTTTTTTCTAATTTTCTATTTAGAATAATTTTTTTTAATATAATCTTAACTTTCTATTTAAAATATTTACTTTTTAGATTTTTTAATTCATAATTTAAAAAGTTTTTTTTTTATGATAATAGTTGAGTTTTCTATTTTTCTATTTAGAAATATTTTTTGATATAATGGTTTTCTATGACATAATGTAAAATAATGATATGTGATTGTATTGTACATGATTATTTTATAAATGACAAACAACAATTTAAAACTAACTATGAGATTAGAAATCATACTAATAATAATATATATTGATTGAGCCCTTCAAATTTTTTTATTTTTTAAAACTATTTCCCTAACTAATTCAATTAAATACATAAATTTAGTATCATGGGTAAGAATTGATTTTTAGTGACATCTCAACATAATGTGAAGGGAAAAAAAAAATATTCGACTCTTTTATTGATATCTTAAATTTAACATTCATCTTAATTGGTGCGGGTTACAAAGATATATCTATTTAAAAGAAAATTATATTGTATTGATTATTATTTTAAAGATAAAAATCAAAATTTCAAAATCTGTGATTTTTACTTTTTTTGTTAAAATATTTATTAATAAATATAAAAATAATTAAAAAATTTTAATATTCATTTTTTTGAAATTAAAGAAAAAAATACCATAGCTTTGCCAATCACATTCTTAAATTCTATCTGTATAAAATTCTATTTAAGAGAGATGGAATTTGGATATCCTTAATATAAAACATTTTTTTAATATTAAGACAATGTTAATAAAAAAAATAATGTAATAGAATCTATCCAAGTCACTTGGATTCCCTTAGCTACCCAATAACGCTATATAATAATATTCGAGAAATAGACCCTCGATGTGACGAACATTATGGGCTTCTACATCACACAACACAAGAGTCATTGAGACTTGTATGCCACGATAATTTCAACTAGGAATAATTTCTGATCCAAGAGATCAACTTTATCTAAATGAAAGTAATATATAAAAAGATGTTATTTTTAGATACCATTCTGAATGAAATTGGTATGTTGACATTATTTTTTAGTATCGGAGAAGGGATAATGAGATTTAAGACAGGTAAATTAGAATGATTATGACTTCTATAACAGAACCCTTCTAGCTAAAGTCCCTTTTTAAGGTTTGACGTTCTTACTAGGCACGATGGTGGAATACTGTAAGGCTATTATAAGGATATGCATGTCCACATATTAAGGGTCCATTGTGGTACAAGCCACTAATTTCCATAGCACCAAAAGGACAAGTTTTTGAGGTCCACTACAGCTCAAGCTTTTTAGCAAGTATATATGCCAAGATAAAGAGCCTAGTTGCATCTGCATATCACTAATATAATCTAATCCGGCGGAAATCATGTTCCTTTTTGCTAGAAAATTGTGAAATTTTTTTTTATGTTCAACTAGTAGTGGATCGCGAGGATGATAAACAAGAAAATTAATTGGTGTCTTAGCTTTTATCACTCTAGTGGTAAAGATTAAGACTCCTAGAAAGTATAGGAAAATGAGAAAACAGAATCATCTCTGCATATTATGCTTTGATTATTACACAATGATAACAGTGGCTACTGGCAACAGCACTGTGCAAACCAAAGAGATTACAACCTCCCAAAACTTTTCATGGAGGAGAGCTCTACGTTATCTTTTTCCTACGCACAAAGTTGCATGCTAATCATACAATCTTCCTTCAAAGAGAATAACTCCAGCACCCACAAATCCTAGGGCTCTCTGTCCTTCAAATCTCTCTCCAATGGATCAGATTCCTTACACTTTTAAAAGTGCCTGGAAAAAGAGAAACAGAACATAACATTAAGAAAGGTTAAAGAGTGATGAGAATGATGGTATGCATTTACTTGCAGCACAAATTTTAGCTGAACACATACGACTAGGAGAACAAAAAAATCTCAACAACTTTTGCAGAAAAGCAACTTTAGAGTCTTTGCCGTTTAAAACATATGGAAAATGTTTGATGAAAGAAGACATACAGGGTGGGAAGGAATCTTCCAAGAGGAGTCTAAATGTGCAACTAGAACAATAATTTGTTGCATCTCATCTTGCCGAATGATGTTAAGGTGGGAAAAATTCCATGCTGTGGAGGGATGGACTATCAAAAACAGAATGAAAGGATGTAGTAGAAGGAATGTGGCTTATGTGCAAGAGCCAAGTAGAGGACTACCCTTTTATGCCAAAGGAATTCAGAAGGAAATGAAAACCAAAATTCACCAGTAAGAACGAGCTATGTTCCGAGGGACACTATGCTACACATGTATGCACCTGTCTCAGACTGAATATGACATGAATTTAGATTTATTACATGATCAAACACATAGTGATAAGAATTAAAAATTGTGAAGGAGCAAGGAATTGGATGTACCTTGATTTTAGCTGGAGTAGAGCCAGGCATAGCAGTAGCAAAGCTCCCAAAGGCAAACTTTGGCTTCTTATCAGCAGGTTTCAGTATTTGGAATGAACATAGTAAATTCACGTCCACGCTCATCATGGCACCAGCATTGTCAAACTCTCCACAATAATTAGGAGCTGAAAATATGGTTACTAGTTGTCTATTTGCGAAAAACTCGTATCCATCTTCCACTACCTTAAAACAAATACATAAATTAATAAGTACATTTCTTGCTGTATGGATATAATCTTTTGATCCTTTTTTAGTTCTTCCATTGGTGTCTGAACATAGTAAAGGTTTAATTAAAAGGCATTAGCATACCTGGTGTGCTCGACAAATTAAATCAAGATCATGCTTCTGCAGAAAGTCTATGACCCTATCAGCACCAAAGGTATATGAAACACCTCTTTCATTAATCCCCCAACCTTGAATGTCTTTACTGGGATCAGACCAGAGGAGATCACATAACAAACCAGACTCAGGAACAACGGTAGGTCGCTGTAAATTCCTTATCTGATCCAAACTACGAAGATCAGGCGACAGGCCACCATGCATGCAGAGAATCTTTTCATCAATCAGAGCAGCTACAGGCAAGCAGTTGAAACAATCTGTGAATATTTTCCAGAGTCTGACATTGAATCTTCTTTTGCACTCATCATAAAATCCATATATACGGTTTACAGAAGCACATTCATGGTTTCCCCTCAGCAGGAAAAAGTTGTCAGGATATTTTATTTTATATGCAAGGAGAAGGCATATAGTTTCCAGGCTTTGCTTTCCGCGATCAACATAATCCCCAAGGAATAAATAGTTGGAACGAGGAGGTAGTCCACCATATTCGAAAAGCTTCAGAAGATCAGAATATTGTCCATGTATATCTCCTGGTGGTGGACGGAAACATGCAAGACTTGTAAAAATGAATTTTCCAACAGTAGGAAAAACAGAGCTAACAAATTAATGTTATTTCTATGTTTTTATTCTCCTTAAAGCAGCACAAAGTATTCTAATAAATGTTTCAAATGGAGAATGCAATGGCTATAGTTCACAAATGAACACACAATCAACTTCTGAAGTGTTATCTCTACACTTTTTCAGAATTGATGTGGTTTTCAACTATGAAAGTTGGAATTTTTTGGCGACAGGAAATCCATGACTGGAGAAACTCACATCATCTATGCGAGATATGATTTTGGTTGAATAGGGAAATTGGTGGCTATTGCGTTGATGGAACATAATTTCTGCAGCAAGAACTGAAAATTTATTCCTGGTTGTAGTACATAAAGAATCGTACAATAGCTCAAACTCAATTATCTTATGACTCTAAATGGAAGGAAATTCTTTCTCTATCTCAAGTTCTGTAACACAATTAGAAAATATGGAATGAGATATTAGGGGAAAAAAATGAAGCATAGAGATTAAACAAATTGAGATAACAGAGTAGCCAAGTTGGTTGATATGATTATTAATTTCAGATTGAATGCTTAAAGCAGTACCACATATTTCACTATATCTAGTTATATGGAACAGATTGATGCTTAGACAAGACATATCAAACTATAACAGACAAGAATAGATAAGATTCATCAATTATGATAAAGTTAGGGAATATGCTGCCAATCAGGTGACTGAAGACTGATATCTTGTTGAAGTGAATCATACACTATGATCACTGGGACAAGTTAGGATAGTAGACGTATAGCGCATGTAGAGAAGAATGGGGCTGCATAGATCTAGCAGCTTGGTAAGGGTGATAACTGACAAAAATGAAGATCCAAGTTGGCTCACCGCATTTTCAAAGCTCCTTCCCTTGATTAACAATGAGAGTTTTAACTACTGCTGTGATTATGCTAGTCCTTTTTACTAAAATGCTTCTAGTTGCACTGTCAGTTTCAATACTTCTTAGCTTAAAATTTTGTTTAGTTCAAAAATATAGGTACGGTTGAAAAAATCCCACGCTGGAAAAATCTCCTCAGTTTTATTAAACTGCCAAAGAAAATTTTCCTTTCAAAATGATCAATAGAAGCCAGAGCAAGTGACCACAAACCAGGAATATGTTACAGACACGAGAATTCAATTAATATCATTGACATATTCTACTACCATAGTTAAGATTAGGACATAATATACTATAAATATGAAAATAACAGATCCACAAATCAAAGAAAAATGAAAATTAGGTCATTTCTTACTTCAAAATAATGGATTTTAAAACAATCTTTTGTTATAAAATCAAAGAAACAGTCTTTGAAACAATACCCTAACCCATAAAATTAGGCTTCTATAACAAAACAATCGAACCCATATATATCCAAAACAGAACATGGAATTTGCCAATAACCCAAATCAGAATGAAATCCAATCTCAAAATACCAATCAGAATGAAATCCAATCTCAAAATACCGATGAACATAAATGGAAATTGGCATTTTAATAGGGTTTTATAGAAAGTTATATACCACAGATTTTGATAGGAGCGTTTAGCTCCAAAAAATTGGGCTGCCTCAAGAAAATCGCCCTGGAAGTGATACAAAGCTGCCTGATCTCACTCTCAGAAAGTTGCACCTGCTTCCCTGGCTTGCATCTAACTTCAAGCAACCTGTTAATCACACCATCAAGAACTGCAGCATCCATACTTCGTCCAGTCTCCCTTATTTTAGGTCAGTATATAATTAAAGAAGAATAACACATGACAAAGATAAAGAAAGCAATAAAGAGGCAGCAGCAGCACCACTACCACTACGAATCCTTCAACCCTGTTGAGCTGTTATAAATACTAACATGCTTACTTTTTTAACAGAAAGAGAGGAGAAAAAAGGAATGGGAAATGGGAGTTGGATTTCTTTGAAGTGGCGAAAAGAATGAATGGTGTGTGCTGATTGCTGAATTTTAAAAATATGCCAAAAGAATATATTCTTGTGCTTGAGAAATTGAAAAAAGAAAAGGTGCTATTTTTGAAATGGGGTAGAGAATTTAAACAAAGACAGGCAACAGAGGAAGAGTAGTAGTTGGTGGGTGAAAAGAGAGGAGCTCCACCTATAAAAGAAAGAAAGGAGGATCAAGACGCTGGCTTTGAGTTGTTTTTGAGTTTTGAAAGTTGCAGGCGGGCTGCAGGCTGCTGACGCATTTGAACACGAGTGCAACCCGCACTATTGAACTAGTCTTATGGCGTCGACTTTGTTTAACAAAAGAAAGAATAAATAGGCTACAATTGGATGAGAGATTCTCAAATAAATTAGTATATAACGATGAGCATCCGTCTCTTATTCTCTTCGTGCACTGAAGGATTTCTAGTTATGGTGTTCCATGACAACACCTTACCAATATCAAAATTCTTATCTTCCCAACTCCCAATACTCTTTTACCATTTTGATCCTAACCATATAAGTTTCATGGGATATTTTATAGCTGTTGGTAATCACTTTAATTAGCAATGATATTCTCATTGAAGTCCAAATGAAACTTGATATGTTTTTACATTAAAAATTTTTAATTTTAAAATATAAATTTTTAAATATTTCAATTGTTTTCTTTTATTATATGAATTGTTTTTTTACGGATCTACTAAAAGTGTTAACATAAAATTAGTTAAACAATAATATAAAAATCAGTTGAGTTCTTAAACTTGCACATAAAATAAGCAAATTTGCCTTTTCATTATTCTTATTAACTTTCTTTTTTATCTTGGCTTTGCATGAGACTTTTAAAAATGAAGAAAATAAAGTTCATGAGCGTAAAATAAAGCAAACGAATAGAAAGTAATAAAACATTAAGTAATCTTATCTTGATTGAGAATTTTTAAAAAATAATATGATATAAAAAAATAAAAAAAAATAATTTTGTTTGAAAGTTTTAAAATAGAAAAAGAAAATTAATTGAAAAATATCCATTTAATCTTTTTTTCTTTTTTGAGAATATATCAAGGTAATCATTATACCCAACTACATAAGTTTAACATTGTTTTAAGTTTTTTAAAAATTAATTGTTAATAAGATTCATTTGTCTTATAGTATTTGTTTGCATTTCATTGTCTATTTTTCAAATTAAAGGTTAAAAAAAATTAAGATGTAAAAAATTAATTTTTATTGACTTGCTCTTTTTTATTAAAAATATGGTCATAAATGTTAACATCAACAAATCGCACTCATATATGTTATTAATTTTTTTATGTTTTACTAAAATCTAATTTTGAAATAAAAATTACAAAAATTCTTTTATAAGTGATTACAACGAGTTTTATGAATAAAAATTACTATTAATAAAATCTTTAAATATTAATTTCTTCTAAATTAGTTTTAATTTTTAAATTCATATTAAAATAATTTTATAATTATTTTATAAAAAATAATTTCTTTTAATTTTTATCTTAAAATAAAATCAATTAATTAATATATAATTAATTTCAGTCTCAAATTCAATTTTAAACTATTGTTAGCCATTTGTCAAATAATTATATATGACATAGCCATGTGTTATGATTTTACATTATGTTATAAAAAATTATAAATAGGAGATTAGAAAACTCAAATGTCATATAGAAAAATAAATATTTTAAATAGAAAATAAAAAAATAAAAATTCTAAACATGAAGTCAAAACATATGAAAAATTTTGAATAGGAAATCAAAAAAACCTAAAAAGGAAAAATTCTAAATATCTTCAAAACAATAAAATAGAAGAATTAAAAGTTAAAATTATAAATAGAAAACTAAAATTTAAAACAATTCTATTGATTATTCAAAATTACAATTGTTTATCACTTTTGAAATAATTATATATAATATAGCCATGTATTATTATTTTACATTATACTAAAGAAAATTGTCATATAAAAAAATCTAAATAGGAGATTAGAAAACGCAATTGTTGTATAGGAAAATAAACTTTTAAAATAGAAAATTAAACAAAATTAAAAAATAAAAATTCTAAATATGAAGTCAAAATCATATAAAAAAATTTGAATAAAAAATTAGAAAAACCTAAAACGCAAAAATTTTAAATTTTTTCTAAATAAGAAAATAGAAAAATTAAAAGTAAAAATTTTAAACATGAAACTAAAATTTAAATTAATTCTATTAATTATTCAAAATTGCCATTACTTGTCTTTTATCAAGTAATTATATATACCATAATCATGTATCATTATATTACATTATGTTATAGAAAACTGTCATATCAAAAAAATTTATAAAATAGAAAATTAGAAAACTCAATTGTCATAAAAAAATAAAGCTTTTAAAAAACAATTGAAAAAATTATAAATAGGAGGTCAAAATCATGTATACAATTTTTGAATAGAAAATCAGAAAAATCTCAAAAGTAAAAATTTAAAACAACTTCTAAATAAGAAAATAAAAAAATTAAAAAGATAAAATTCTAAACTGGAAACTAAAATTTAAATCAATTTGATTGATCACTCAAAATTCTAAGTATATAAGAATAAATAGCAATGTAATAAATTGTCCAAAATTATTTAATTTAAATTTAATAAATTTTCTCTTAAAATTATAATTGAAAATATAAATCAATAGATAATTTTTTATTATAATTACTCCACATATGCATATATATAGCTTACAATTATATGTTAATTTTATTTTTATTATGAAATATTTAATTTTATTTATTTGATTGATTATCAGAAATTATTTATTCAAGTTGATAAATTTTCTCTTGAAATTATATCATATAAAATTAATTATATAAATAAATAATCTTTCATTACAATTAATTTTGTAAATATTTATAAATTTATTTTATTATTTTATTTACTTGACAGTAACTTTTATAAAATAATAATTAAATTTTCATTATTATTATATATTAATTTTAATCATTTAGTTGATTAATTAATTATTTAATAAAATAAAAATTTAAATATATTTAAACTTTATTATTATGCGCAATATGCAGTTGGCGACAAGTTTCCATAATAGCAATACCAAACATTGTTCCAATAAAAATGTAGATTCCCGATGAATAATAATTCACCCAAGCAGAAGAAGGGCATTATAATTAGGGGCGAGCAAAATCGAACTGAAATCGAAAAATCGAATTAAACAGAGTGAATTCGGTCTATTTAGTTCGATTTTAAAGTAAATTTGGTTCGGTCAGGTTTAAAAAAATAAAAAAATTTGGTTTTTGGTTTGGTTCGGTTTAAAATTGCGAAAACTGAATAAACCGAATATACCGAATTTGTGAGATTTTTTTTAAATTTTTTTTAATTTGATTTTAAAAAACTAAAAATAAATTATTTTATATAAGATAAAAAAAGTCCAACAGCCCATTGAGCCCAAAACCGAAAACCGAACCTAATCAAATCAATTTTTTGATTCGGTTTACTT
>CATIWR010213687.1:0-78904 GCA_949677035.1 Omphalea diandra | reverse complement strand
CTTTGTTATTTCCTCGATGTGGGATATCAAAATGAGTCACCATAATCAACAAATGTTACAATAAATATTGGAAAGAAAAAGTACTTCATATAAGAGATTAAATAAGATCCAGTCATTAGATCAATAGCTTTGTTCTTTCTTTCTTTCTTTTAAAGATGTTCTTTGGTATTTATAATGTGTCTGTTTACTGTTTTAGATAGGTATGGTACGTGTGTTTGTTTCATCAAGAACATGTGCCAACAAATAAAAATCCACAATTACATCTATATCAGTTGAATGGTTATGTATTCATAGGACGATTAATATTAAGATTATTAGTGAACATTGTAATAGTATATCCAACATTATATTATAATAGAATTTAGATCCTCTAATATTTCATTCAATATAACTTATCATGTTTGAATAAATTCAATAATCCATTTGAAATGAATGGTTGATATTTCGTTAGAAAAATTAAATTTAAATTCTCAAGAAGTGAGAAACTATATGTTAAAATTAAATCTCAACAATTCATTGCCAAATGAATGGTTGGATTTATTCAAATATGATAAGTCATATTGAATAAAATATGAAAGTATCTAAATCCATTATAATAAGTTGTTTATTCATGCATTGCTTAAATTTTTATTTAATATTTTATATAATTTTTAATTAAAAAATATTTATTTAAAAATTTTAAATTTATCTTATATATTATAACTAATTTTTAAGATATAAATTCATCAATATAAGTACAAAATCATCATAATAATTTTAATAATTTCATAGTTATAATCTCACTACAAACTATATATTATTAAATAAATAAATAAGGATAAAATGGTATTTTTATTTTAGAATTTAAGAGATATATGGCATTTTGCATTGTATTAAATTATTTTTTATAAAATTAATATTAATATTTATTGAATTAATGAAACAGATAGATATAAATTATTTAAATAATAAAATTTTAAATTTTTTTATGTGTAAAAGGTTTGTCCTTTTAAAAAAGTGAATGACTAATAAATTAATTTTTGTTTAGGAACTTAAAAGTTATAGATAAATAATAAAATATTTTCATAGCATGCCATATATCAAGTCATATATATGATAAAATGATTGATGTCTCTAATTATTAATATTTATTAAAAATAATGTGACACACAAGAACACACGTACACACACCACGCACCCGCGCACCCCCGCGCACACACACACACAATATATATATATATAACATAATTAGGCTTAAAGTTTAAAAAGAAAATATTGAGACAGATGATCTATCCATTTTAATTCACATAGAAACTAAGTAGTGTACATGTTAATTCTTAAATAATATATAATTTTTATATCATTAACCATTTTGATAAGAGTTATTAAAATGACTATCACAAGTGAAATAATAATATTTTTAGAAATATTAGGCTATTTATTTTTTATGAGTAAGTGAAATGATATCACAATTAAAATAATAATAATTTTAGAAATATTAGGCTATGTTTTTAGTGTGTTTGATTTTTAAAAGGTGATTAAAAGAAATTTATACAATTAATTAAAAATTAAGAATGCTATTATTTGTTAAAAATTAACAAATAGTATTATGAAAAATATAAATGAAAAATTATTAAATTAAGAAGAGAAAATAATTACTTATTTTGGGATAATAATTTTACAAGGAAGATTGGAAGGTAACTAAACTAAATTTATTTGTATTTTTACATTTTTAATTTTGAGTTATTATTCTTTTCCCATTGTAATCTAAGCTAATATTATAACCTAACAATAAATTATATAGACTAAAAGTGAGAGAAACAAAGCAAATCGAGCAAAGTTTGAATTGATTTCTACTGTTGGATTAATACCAGCTGCAAAATATAGACATGATGCGGTGAGATAAGTTATTCTAAATACACATTCATCAAAGTAATTTTAGAGTATGCTTATTTATATTTTTTTTTAATTGCAGTGTAAAAATATGGGAAAAAAGTTTGGTCCTTTTGGTCAATGAAAGACAATTCACATGAAAAGAAATGACAATTGGTCTACTGGTTTAGCAACAAAATTTCATGTAAGATATGAATTTAAAATTAATTTTTAATTTTTAAACTTTATTTAAGATATAAACTTTATTTAAGATGTATTTAAGTGATATTTTTATTATTTAGTCTTACTGTAAATTATTATTCATAATAAAATGGAATCAAAGAAGTTGATAGCAAAATCTAAAGGTGATGTTGTCAATGAATGGGAGATATTACCGTGAAGTGACTGGAGAACCTCACCATGGTTGTGATATGGGAATGGACAAAGGTACTAACAGTGTTGATGTTTATGGTTCTTATTCATTAGATGGTTACAATAAGCATTGTAAAGAGAATCACAATAGAGAAGAAAAAAAATGAATGAACATTTAAAAGAAATTGGAGAGGCGAATAATAATTTGAAAAGATCAAATACCTACTATCATCCCTAATATTTTAGGATCTTATGGAATTGAAGGTCCAAGTCTTAAGATTTGTTGCACAATCATCACCACTTATGGAATGATTTTTACATATAGAACTAGTATGCATATATTCATTAAATAATTAATGATATTTTAAATTTTGTTAAATGATTGTAAATTTATTTGTTTTCTAGATAAATGCTATCAAAGATCAAATTAGAGAGGAGAATGAAGACAATTTAAATGATAGTTCTAAAGATGATTAGTTTATTTATTATTTTAGTTTCAGTTATTTGTTAGATTATTTGGTTATTTATTTTAACTCTTGATCAATGAAGTTTTAATTTTTATTAATGGGATATTTTGAATTTGAAGTCATTTTATACACTTATTTTTTTGTTCAAAATAAAAACAATATTTTCATTTTTTTAATGAATTTGGTACAATTTTTTTGGCATGGAAAAATTTTGAGATTATAAAAAATTTCAAAATTATTTAATTTTATATAAAATAAAAAAATATGTTATGTACATCTGATTGTTCTAAATAAATTGAGATTATGAGAAAAAATTCAAATTTTTATATAAAAAATAATAAAATATCTGATAGATTTTAACTTAATTAAAATTATTATATTAGTTTTTATGGTAGTTAGTGCCCACATTCCTCATCTTTTTCCTCTTTTTTTCATTTTGGTACACATAAAAACTCATCCTTGTTGAACCTCAAGGTTCAAGTCTTGTTTTGATGATTACAAACAAGTCAAAGAGCTAACATTTGTCCTAGTTATTTGTGTGAGATCTTACTAGAACAATAACTCTTTGAACTATGATAATTAGAGAAGGAATTATGATTTGAAAACTCTAAGTATTAGAGAGTGAAGATCAAGGTAAACTCAACTTATCAGTCCAATGGGTGTTGCAAACTTCCAATAGGTGTTATGGGCATTGAAATGTCATAACAGGTGTTTGAGAAAATACTCTAAACTAAGTAAATCTCTTTGGACCTCTCAATAGGAGTTGGACAAGTGCTTAGACATAGTTATGCACATTGAACCTCGCAACAAGCATTGATTTTGACCTCACAACAGGCATTGTACTTTCGCAATAGGTGTTGGAAAAGTGCTCAATTATGACCCCTACTATCTGGATCTTGCAACAAGCATTGTAAATTCTCCAACATGCATTGAAAAAGTGCTATAGATTGAACTATAACTTTTGGAGCCTCTAATGAGGCACACTCAAAGCTCAACAAACATTGAAGGTATATCCAATAGGCATTGCAAATTCTCCAACAACTGTTGAAGCATTTTTGCAATTTTTAAAAAATAGCACCAAGTTCATACTTTTTGGAAAATCAATAATTGGTTCTTACTCCAATGGGCATTGAGATTAGAAGCAACGACCATTGTTTATGGCCAACAGACATTGTAAACAAAGTGAAATAGATAACTAAATATGTCAAAGGAGGAGCCTTGAGTCAACCACTCTCTAACAGCTAGTTTCAACAGGTGTTTTGTTGATGCCAATGACCGTTTAAGTAAAAAATTAATTTGCCAACCAATCATTCGCATGAATTCAATGATGGTTGATGCCTTAGCAACTAATGTAGAGATGTTTCAATGGACGTTATTTGCTTATAGCTGTAATATGAAGTGACAACTCTTTCTTACGGCTAGTTTTTTATCTAGGCTATAAAAGGACCCACTCTCAATAGAAATAGATAGAGAATTTTTCCATCAAGTGTGTAATCTATTGTGAAAGTTATTCTCAATTAAAAAGGTTATTATATTATGAACAAAGAGTGATCTAGTATACAAAAAGGGACATTCATTAATCAAGCATGAATGAGTGATCTTCAAAACATAGTTTGAAAAACAAGTTGTTCAAAATTTCTCTTCACATTCTCATTCCACATTAAGTCTACCTTGTGAGTGTACTTTAAGTGATCATTATTGCTTGAGTGAGAGAGTTTTTCTCTATATTATAGTGATGTACTTTGTGTAAGGAAATTTTAGATTTTGATGCATTCAGCCAAGGCAAGTCTAATAAAAATCCATTACAACTTCAAGGAACAATTACAAAAGGAAGGCTAAGAAGTTTAAAGATGCACTTGGAGCTTTTATATAAGGAAAGAGATGGAAAGAATTGGTCCAAACAGACCAAGGATTGCATGAAGCCCAAATGCATGAGGATGGGAGCTTAGACTTTTCAAGTTGAGTGCTTAATTTAATCCAATGAAGTCCAATTGATGGAGAGGACCAAAGCTGAACACTGTTCTGCCATAGCATGGAATTAAGCAAAAAAATGTGAAGACAAGCCCAAATGTTAAAGATCCATACCAGATTTGCTTAGTTGGAATTTTATTCCTATTGTCATAAGTAATTCTCCTCATTGGCTGACTATCATGTTGCTTTTAGTTAGGATTTTGTAGTTAGTTATTTATTAAGGAACCTTAAAATAAGGTGTTTTAGTACTAGAAATTAGCTAGGCCAGATCATGGCAACCAATAGGATTACTTAGGCTAGATCATGGCAACCAATAGGATTACTTAGACCATATCATGGCAACCAATAAGATTATGTAGGCCAAATCATAGCAACCAATAGGATTATTTGCTTTTAGTCTTTATGTGAGAGTGAGATTAGTTCTCCTAATAGGTTTAAGAGTTGTAAATTCGGTCAGAACATGTAAAGATGAATTAGAGAGGGATTTTTAGGATTTTCTTAACATTTGTGAATGGTATTTAAGCCCCTATTTGGTTATTAATGAGGGAACAAATGATTTTTGCTTAAACTTTATGAGATTGATTCTCTTTTTGAGTTCTTGAGTGGACTTGGCGAGAATGTTGAATAAACTTGATAATTTCACATAATTAGTTTAATCTAGATCTTGAATTACTTGGTTAATTTAGAATTGAGATTAACACAAGTTAAATCACATATTCTAGGTCGCTAGAAACAAGTTTTCTAGAGGTCTAGTTTAGATTTAAGGATTTATCTTCTTCTTGATCTTTGAATTATACTTGGGACTTGTGTTTATTAAATGAGAGAGAAGCTATTCTACCTCATTTATATCAGATTTGGAAACCATAAAAAAAACCTTAGTTTGTGAAAGGTTTAAAGTAGTACTTGAAAACTACTTTAGGTTAAGGTTAAGTAGTAATTGTGAACTATTTGTAAAAAGTTGATAGAGCCTAAGAATCTAACACTTGTAAAGGCTTGGTAGTGTCTGAAAACTTACTTTTATAAAGGTTGTTGATAGCACCTTAAGCTATCTAAATAGTGAAGGCTCTAATGGAGATACTATAAGAGAGAATATAGGCAAGTTATGTTGAATCTCTATAAATCTTGTGTATTGATTTTTCATCCATTTCTGTTTTTAGTTTAAATTTGCATAATTGTCATGGCCCTATTTAATCCTCCCTCCCTCCCACCCTCTCCCTCCGTTTCTAGGGCACCAAGGGACAATAATTGATATCAAAGTAGGTCACTTGATTAAAGCTTAAGTGCGCAGAGCAAATATCATGACAAGTCATGAAGAATCACAATCTATCCATAAGCCTCCATTATTTAAGAGAGATCACTATGGCTACTGGAAGAATCGTGTGGAGATCTTCCTTAATAGTGAAACCATTGACCTATGGGACATTACTGAGGAAGGAAAAAAGGTTTTGATAAAGCTAGTAGGAGATGTTCTTGTACCAAAACCAAAGAATGAATGGACTGCTTAAGAAAAGAATGCAAACCTAAGAACAGAAGAGCAATGTGTTAGACTAGGATAGTTAATCCTAAGTCTAAAACCTCTTTTGATCTTGACAAAGGAGATTGATCATTACTAATATTTTTATTAAGTGTTGATTTTGCAGAAAAATAAGTCTTTCAAGTTAAGTTAGAAGAAAATCTCTCTAACTCTAAAGTGACTAGCGTTCGCAATCAAGGATTTGCGACTATGACTCTTGAGAAGACTTGTCAAAAATCAGACAGGCTAAATCGTGGAGTCATTCTTGGCGGCGAACGAGCAAAATAAAGTAAACCAAAAATGACAGACGAATTTGCGGTCCGTCTCGCATCGGAGTTGCTATCGCAAATTATAAAAAGCTTCAAAAAGGAAAAAAAAGTCCACAATCAGAGTTTGACAAGTGTCCTAGGAAGCCATTGGAAGTTAAAAATCATGAAGGCTACATGTTGGTAGCAACTGCGATTTGAGAAGTGAAAGTTGCACAATTTGGCAGGCTGTTTCACAGTCAGGATCGCAGTTTGTACAATGAAAATCGCGACCACGACTTATGCTGGCTGAAGAAACACAATGACTATATTTTCCTGAAACACTAATGAAAAGATGCCACGTGAACTAGCCATTAGACACAAAGCCGTAGCTTTTGACTTTCGTAAAGAAAATGTGGACTAGCCGTTAAACTAGCCGTTGGACTAGCTGTTAAACTAGCCATTAGTCTCTTTAGTGAAATTTGGGTATAAATACTCCACCAAACATTAATAAATGAAAAAGGTTAAGCAATTCATTATCAAGAGAAAAAGCTCTCAATCTTTGCTACTCATTTCTTTCAATTTTCTTTATAAGATTATTAATTGTTGGGTATGAGCATTAAACACCATATTGCAAGGTTGTTGTGTGAGCCTGTAAAACACATCGAGATATGTTTTAGTGTGAGCCTTGAAAACACTTGTAAAAGGTTTTTGTGTGAGCCTGTAAAACATAAGTTGTAAGGTTTGGTGTGAGCCTAAACACTAAGTTGAGTGTGAGCTTCTAAAAACACTAGTGATTGAGTGAAATACCCAATTGGTGAATTGGGGAGTGGACGTAGGGTTGGTTAATACCCGAACCACTATAAATTGCTTGTCTCAATCTTTTCATTTTTCCTCCTCACTTCTTTATTTTTAGAAATTTTCATACATCAATTCAACCCCCCTTCTTGGTGCCAAGGGCCAATAAATCTTGCATCCATTTTCATTCTCAATAAGTAACTTAAATCTTTGAACACATATAACACGTTAGATTTTTGCTTAGTAAACCAAACCCAACACATTCTTGTTAGATCATCAATTAAAAGCATAAAGTATCGACTACATTTAATGAAGGTGCCCTTATAGGACCACATACATCAGTATGAATGAGCTCTAACCTTTTAGTAGCTCTTCATGCTTGATTTTTATAAATGGCAGTCTACTTTGGTTTCCTATTTGGCATACATCATATACATCATAAGAAGCATTAATAAGAGGCATGTTTTATGCTAGACTTTTTATTAAAGTGGTCAAATCTTTTATACCAAATTAAAGTGTCATTTATTTCATTAATGTATGCATATGTACCCGAGTCTTTCCATTTTGATGGAAAACTACATTTTCTTTCTATCATTGAATTAGCACCATTAGGATAAAGAATAATGTAGACCATGCTTTTAAACATCAAAGTTTATCCTTTGTAATGGCTTGAGCTCAATTGTTCTGCATAACGTGCAAATAATGGCCAAACCACGCAGCCTAAAATGGTCAAGCCGGGTTATTGTAGTAGTTGGGACCAAAACTATATATGCTACTAACCTATCTTGTTAACTTTCAATGTGGGATTTCCATAATCCCTAAGCATTTCAAGCTAACACCTTAGTTGGGGATGTTACAATCTTTCGTCCTTAGATTCATGATATCATCATCATAATTTGGTTTAAAACTGGCTCATACCACTAGGCTGCTAACTATGCTTGTCAGGATATAACCCTAGGTATTGCAATTCACTAGTGCCTTGACCGGCTCCACCTCATTTCTAACTATAGGCAGCCCTTTCCTCACAAGCTTGCTAGCTTTGCATAAATTTTTGACCTAGGGTGGCTCTGATACCAATTGTAATGGATTGGGCTCAATTGTTTTTTATAATCTATAAATAACAGCTAAACCGCACAAACTAAAATGGTTAACCCATGTTATTATAGTACTTGGGGCTAAACCTATATATACTACTAACTTTTCTTATTAACTTTTGATGTGGCATTTATAATCACTAAACATTTCAAGCTAACACCTCTAGATGTGAAACACCTTAAGCTAACACCTTGGTTGGGGATTTTAAACCCTTTCTTAAGTAATTGCCCAACATTAATCAAGTTTGATCTATATCAAGTATGTATAAGACTTCAAGAATGAGTTTTATGCTCATATTCGATTTCCACAGTTATAGTGCCCTTACCTTTGATATCCACATAATGCCTATTATTACCAAATTTAACTCTTGAGGCATAGGCCCTATAAAGTTCCTTGAAAATTATAGCATCTATAGTCACATGATGGGTGCAACCACTGTCCAATAACCAAGAACCCATATTGCTATGCACTTCATAGAAAGTGGCAGTGAACAATGGCTCTTCTTTTGTTATTATGCCTCTACTACATGAGCTTATTGTTAACTCTGTTGTTGACTCTACTACTCACTCTTATTTTTGCAAGCTTTTTTAACATGGCTAAAACTTTTTGCAAGACCTACACTAAACACCAGGTCTATACCAGCATGATCTTTCAAGATAATTTATCTTTCTGTAGAGAGAACATGTTTGGCAATTTTTTTCTCCATAATCTATAACCAACTCCTTTTTTTTTCTCCTTCTCATTCTTTTTACCTTCAACTTTCTTTACTTTAGAGCTTGACTGACCCTTGGTTACATTTTTTTCCGTAAAAGCTCCATCACTATCCTCTTTTTGCCCTAACTACTTTCTTTGTTTAGCAGCTTGTAAGGCATTAATAAGCTATGAGAGAATAATCTTTGAAAGATCTCTTAAATCCTTTAAAAAAGAGATCTTAGACTCAAACTTTAAGAACGCTTACAAGTACCTTCTTAATAACTCTATTATCATTTAATTCTTCTCTTAGGAGCCTAATTTGATTCACTACCTACAAGTTTGTTAGAGAATTCTTTGATGGTCTTTGTCTCCTTTAATTTTAGGAACTTAAATTCCCTTCTTAAGTTGAGGACTTACATTTTCTTATTTCTTTAATTTCTTTGAAAATCCTCTTTTAGCTTGTCCCAAGCTTCCTTAGATGTCTCCACGTGCATAATCCTTGTAAAAATTATGTCTAAAATTGTTGTGTATAAAGGAAAGAGTCTTTAATTTCTTTGTACATTCTTCTTCATATTCTTTATTACGCAATTATGGGATTGCCCCTTAATGGAGTTAGTTCTTTGCCATTTTCATTTATTTCCTAAAGTTTTGGACCATAAAGAAGAGTTTTCATCGTAACTGTCCATATATGGTATCTCTCCTACAAAATAGGAGGTGTTATAATAAAGGTGATTTTAAGTTTTAGGTATTTTTGTAAAGGTGAAGGTGACCTTACTGGTTTTCTCTCTAATGCACAACACTCTTGATGTTGTAAGGCCTACCAAAGTAGTCAATTCGAGTGATTTAGGCTGAATGAAGGTGGCCAACTCGGGTGGTTTTGGCTAGGTTCCTACAAGACAACAAAGGTAAGAGGGTGTCCGACAAGTAAAGCCCACTTCGATGTTTAACTCATTAATGTGCTGAAGGTAGAGTGAGTGAAATTAATATGGAATGTCTGAGGGGCACCTTTTAAGGTTCTTTATATAATGGTTAGGGAGAGTTATTCCCTTATTGAAGTAGGACTTGTATTTCTTCCTAATACGGAGTGTTACTTCCTGTTAAGGATGAACTTTTTAATGGAATCATAATTTTATAATAAGAGACTATACCTTCCTATTGAGGATGAATCATGGACTTGATTGTCCTTGGTTGGGCTAGGCCGAGCCATAACGGCCTATGAGTTCTTAGGTATTTATCGTAGGTCGAGTTGACTTTGGTTGTTGGTTTAGGTCTAAGTTGGCCATATATGTTCCTAAGCCTAACCCATATTTACTAGAGTAGTATCACATATACCTCCTTTGGTTCAAGTTTGTTTACAACTTAGAAGAAATGAAGGAATGGTCGAGCTATGGTTATTCTTTTAATGAGCCAAGGAATAAACAATTTGATCTAAAACTTTATTGTGATTACTATTGAAAGGGAATTGCAAAATTTTAAAATTCAAAAAATCTCAACTGCTTACGAGACACATGTGGCATTAATAATGAACCTCAGTTTTATGTTTTTTATCAAAGTAATCAGAGCCATCAATTGAGGGTGTCGATTGATCTGGCCCTGCCTATTTGATTTTCCCTATTAGGTTTATAAATTTTATCACTTCCCTTCTTAGGAAATCCATGTGTGCAATTGCATCTTTGTTGTCCTTTGCGAATACCAATTTTTGCAATGAAATTTCTTAGAGTTTTAAATGATTGTTTTCTTCTTTGCAGAAAGGTGAGGCTTTTTTTAAAACTATTTTCTTCATGTTATTTTTTCTTTATCAATTTAAACTTATAAAAATAAAGTCTTCAATCTCTAAGGAGACCATTTCGTTAATTATCATTACTAGTGGTTCACACACCACTACAACTATAGAGGATGTAACAAAAACCATGACTTTGATGGTTAATGATAAGGGTGAGATAATGGGGGAAGAGGATGAAACAGAAATAAGAGAAAAAGAGGGGGAGCGCAAAGAGGATGAATTGGACGGTGATGATAGTGAAGGAATGGATGAGAAGTAAGGGTTAAGTGATGGGGTTCGCCTTAGTACAGTCGGTGCCAATCTGATTGTTGTGGACCCACAACCCAAGCCAATTAAGGTTCGTAGGGTGAATCCAAAGATGGTTGAGGTGAGGAGTAGGATGTTAATTTGGAGTCTCACAAAGATTATAATATAAATATATATTATAATATATATATTATTAAATATTATATTATATATATTATTAAAATAAAAATTATTAAATATTATATTATAATATTAAAAAAAATAAAAAAGAAAATATTATTTATGAGGAAGATTTGAAGGTCAAGTTTAGGCTGCATATGCATGAGCTCATCCAAGAGGTGTTGTGGGCTTATAATCTCCCTATTTCTTAAAACACCCTAAATGGAATTAGGATGTTTATGGGCTTATACTTTTTAGATTGGGAAAAAGGTGTTTCGGTATCAATAGGAGTGGTGACACATATTTTTATTATTAAGGATCGAGCCGATGAGGACCATTGGCACATGTTAACCAAACCAGGCGTGGGAATGTTTACTCAATACCCTTAATCAATAAAAAGCTAGAAACATAAGTTTTTCATCATTATTAGCAAGGAAAAAGTGGGGTTCCCAACTCGGTGGGTTACTAGGGATAGTTGGGATTATGTGTTGGTTCTTACCGAGCAGGAACTATAGAGGACAAATTGCCTTTGAGCATTGATTGAGGATCTTATTGATCTTGCTGACCTAATAAATAGATGCCTTCCAATCCAAACTGGTATACTTATTTCTTTATTCGAATGAGATATGTGCATACTCATGGATATTAATACGTCTTTGTTTTGCAGAAATGGACATAAAGACTCTGAAAGCAAAAATGGCAAGGCAAAAAGTCACACAAGCTACTGAGGCTTCGGCAGGGAGCACTAAGTAGCCAAAGATTTAGGTAAAGACCATTAGCCATAAGAAGCGCTCTACAAATGAGGTGAACATTATCAAGCTATAGACTGGAACGACCACTGAGGTAGCCCCCAAGTTTGTTTCATCAATTAAGACAGTAGAGATAGTGGATGAGCAGGCCCTCATTGAGTAGTCGTCATCTAAGAAAGTCCATGTAGAGGCAATGGAGTATGAATCAAATGAGGAGCTTTTCATGATCCCTAGAAACCCGAACAGGTGTTCCAACTAGTATAGGTATCGAAAGAATAAATACAAGTCTTGTTCTCTTAACAATAAGATAATCAGTAAAACCTTGAGAGGATCTGCCAAGTCTTGTTCTCTTAACAACAAGATAATCAATAAAACCTTGAGAGGATCTGCCTCCTACCAAATGATGAGAAGAGTTTTGAGTATCTTACAAATAAGGAGCTGATTGCTCATGCACAGATGCTTAACCTAAAGGTATCATAAGCAATTTGCATATGTAAATTTTCCCAAGTGTTGATGAAGATACTAAGGTTTTACTTTCCTTGTCCAGGTTGTAGCCACCGATGTGGCTCTAGCTATTTGGCTAAAGATAATAGAGTAAGAGATGAAAAGCTTAACTGAGTTAGATACGCCTTTAATAATGACTTGTGATGCTTATGATGTTATGTCCATGAAGCACCAGGATACACTGCAGCAAGCCAATGTTTTGGTAAATTTGTTAAGCAAAGGTCAAAAGAAGGTGAGGACTTATGAGGCCCACGTGGTGGAGTTATCCAGCCTTAGAATAATGTCTTCGATCTATTTTACTTATAGTGTGAAGATAGGATGAGCTTTATCTAAGGCCCATCTATATCTTGATTTTAACTATATAGGCAACATTTTACCTAGTAATGATGATGAAGAAGAGGATCAGGAGGAGCCAAAAGAATAAATGTAGTCTGTTGATGTAACCTTTGGCTTCTATCTTTTTCTTCCTATTTTTTGAAAAATTTTTCTAAGCTAATAACAATGTTATCTTTGTGCTCTGACTTTGTCCTTTCTTAATGTAAAGTACTTGAAAAATTTTAGGTTTTCAAATGATAAACTCTAAAAAGGCACTAGCTGATAGTTTTTACTTAGCTCAATATATGTTGTTAAAATGACTTGGGACATCCTTTATGAGATACAAGATAGATTAGCTCGGTACATTCTTATGACAAATAGATTAGGTTGTTATGTGTATAAGGAGACAAGCTAGGTATATGATATAATTTAATTAATGTATGAGATAGATTAGCTCAGTATGTTTGCATATAACTTTAATATTCATGGTAAATTAGCTCGACATTTTTTATAGTGCATAAAGTAGACTAACTTAGTGTGTTAGGTATATTAATTCAACATTTATGCATAAGAAAATGTAAAAAGACAATCTCACATGACAAGGATTTTTACATGGTTCGATAATTTACCTAAATCCACGAGCAGCTTCATTTTTATTAGAAAGAAGATTAGTAATTTACAAAAGAGAGGTAGCAAAGGTTGTTTATATAAAGTATTTCTTCAATTGTTCCATGTTTCACATGTGATGCGCACGTTTTCCTTCCATAGTTTCCAACTTGTACGTTGCAGGGCCTATCACCTTGTTCACTTTATATGGGCCTTCCCGATTAACATCGAGTTTGCTTACCCTAGCCTCTCCGCAAGCTTTATTTGTTATATGAAGCACCATATCACCTTTTTTAAGGCTCAGTTCTTGATCTTCTGTTATGAAATCGAGCTACTCCTTATTGATATACTACAACTAAGATGACTACTTCTCATTTTTTTTATTAGAAGGTCCAAGCTAATTCAAATTTCTTCATTCTACTTAAGGTTGTAATGAAGGACTTTGCATGAAGGAAGACCGATTTCCATAGGAATCACCACCTTAGTCCCATATACTAAGGGAAAAGGCGTTTGGCCTATTGTTGTTCTTGGGGTTATCTTGAAGGCCCAAAGAATAAGGTTAAGCTAATATGCCCAAGTCTTTCCAATATAGTCTAGCCTTTTTTTGATTCCTTGTAGGATTATCCTGTTGGTTACCTCGATCATCCCATTTGTCTACGAGTGAGCTATCAAGGTGAACTGAAGGTCAATGCTTAGATTGAAACAGTAGAAGTGGAACTGTTTGTAGTCAAATTATTTTTTATTGTCTGTAATTAGCACCCTTGGAATACCAAATCAATAGATCACATTATTCTTGAAAAAGTCTAGAATTTTTGCTAAGGTGAGGGTAGTCAGTGTTTCAGCTTTGGGCCATTTAGATAAGTGATCTATGGCTACTACCACGAATTTCTTTTGACCTTATGCCTATGGGAAAGGCCCTAGGATGTTTATTCCCCATTGGGAAAAAGGTAATGTCGAGCCTATGGGCTACCGCTTTGCTATTGGCTGCCAAGGGATGAGTGTGTCTTTAGTATGCAACATAATTTTGTACGAGCTATTTAGCATCTTTGAACATTATGGGCCAAAAATACCCAGCTAAGATTGCTTTCCTAGCTGAGGTACTAGCTACCTCATGAAATTTGCAAATGCCTTCATAAATGTCTCTGAGTATATAATTCCCATCTTTCGTAAAGACACATCTGAGCCAGGGTTGATTATAAGATCGTTTATATAGGACTCCATTTTTCTAAAAGTAGTTGAAGACTTTATTGTTGATGGTTCGAACATCCTTTTGCTCAGCTGGGAGTTGCTAGTACTCAAGTATATGATGAGTGGGCTCATCCAATTTTCCTTCTCGAAAATGACAACTATGTTCAATAACTATAAGATGTTGGGTTGAAATCTTTCTTCCATCAAAACTCCTTTAGGTAATGCCGCTTGAGGAGAGGTCGCTAGTTTAGCTAGAGAACCAACCAGTTCGTTATTCTTTCAAAGGATCTACTTTAATGTCTAGCTTCCTCCTTTTATCTTTATATTTGCTAAAAGGTGTTTTACATGTTCGGCATACTTGAGCATAGTAGGTCCTTTAATCATGTATTACCCAGCTGCTAGACCACTAATTGTGAATCACTATGTATGATGAGGTGTTCAATTTGAACTTCTTACACCAGTTGTGGCCCTGTTATCAGGGCTTCATATTCTACTACATTTTTAATGGCTTGGAATTTTAATCTAACAACATATTTGATAGTGATTATGTTCGGTCCTTAAAGGATTATTCTGGCTCCCACTCCTTCGTACTTGATGCTTCATCCACATATAGTTTGTATTCTTCTTTTTCCTTAGTCTGTTTGGGTTTATGTTCCCCACCTGTTAGCTCAACTATAAAATATGCCAGGACTCAAGCTTTCATAGCCTATCTTAGTCAGAATCTAATATTGAATTTGTGGAGCCTAACCACCCATTCTGTTATTTGTTTTGAAGTTTCTATCTTTTGGAATATCTTCTTTAAAGGTTGATTAGTGCATACCATTATGGTGTGGGCTTAAAAGAATGTCTTAGCTTCATGGCTAAGCTAACCAATGCATAAGCTAGCTTTTCTAACATAGGGTAATTCAGCTCAACTCCTTTAAGGACATTGCTAACATAATAGGTTGGCTTTTGTTCTACTTCTTTCTCCCTAATTAGGACTAAGGCAATCGTGTCTTTGGTTGCTGATGAGTACATGAAGAGTGGCTCATTCTACAGGGCATGGTTGAGTAAAGAGTGTAAGCCTAGCAAGCTTTTTGGAATTCATCATCCCATCTGATTTTTTTGAGATCTCTTAACATTTTGTAAAATGGCAAACAACATCGTGCTAATAAAGATATGAATTGTCTAAGGGCTATGATCCCTCCACATGTTTAGGATTGCCTTGATCTTTCAGGGCTAACCTTTATGCCTCTCTAAGAAATCATAAAGCTAAGGGATTTTCCAGTTCGGACTCCAAAGGCACATTTTTCTAGATTGAGCTTCATGTTGTATTAGTTAAAGATCTTGAAGGCTTATTTTAGGTCCCTGGCATGGTCTTCAACTCAATAGCTTTTTACAATCATATCATCTATGCAGACTTCTACTATTTTCTCAATTTGCCCTTTAAACATATGGTTTAACAGCCTTTAATAGGTGGCTCCTGCATTTTTGAGCCCGAAAGGTATTACTTTATAGCAGTAGGTGCCTTTGTGGGTTACGAAGCTTGTATTTCTTTACCCAATATGAACATTCATATTTGGTGGTACTCAGCAGATGCATCAATGAAGCTATATAGCTCATATCCTACTACAACAAGTTGATCTATATTGGGTAAAGGGTAAATGTCCTTCAAGCAGGTTTTGTTGAGATCTGGCAAATCGACACACATTCTCCACTTTTTGTTCGACTTTTTTACTAACACAATATTAGCTAGCCAATTTGGGTACTATACTTCTCGGATGAACCTATCGTGCAATAAATTTCATACCTGTTTAGCTATAACCTTTTGACATTCAGTCATGTGGTTTCTTTGCTTCTGTTTAACCAGTTTTTCCAAGCTATCGATATTGAACTTGTGAATAATAATCAAAGAATCAGTCCCAATGATGTCTGAAGGAGACTAGACAAATGTGTAAAGTGTATCAAAGAGAGTCGAGCTTATATCCTTTTCTACTGTTTTTGCAAGCTTTGTTTTAATAAACTCGAATTTTCCCAACTAGCAATGGTTTCAAATTTGTTATTGTTTTGACATTTTTAAGAGTGTTCTCAAGAATGAAGTCTGATGGTTCGAAAGAAACAACATAATTTATCTCCTTAAAAATGTTATTGTATGTATCTCATACTATCTTTTGATCTCCTCTGACAACTACCACACCTCGCGCGATCGAAATCTTCATCATAAGGTATCTGATGCAAGTGCATGTTGTTGTGTCATATAAGATTAATCGTCCAATGATGGCATTATAGGTGAAAAGGATGTCTACCACCGTTCAGATGGCTTTGAACTTCATTGTAATGTTTGTGTCTCCCAACTCCATGTTCAATTCGATGGACTCCATGACATCCACCTTAGTTCTATCGAGCCCGATTAGAGGGGTTCAAATTGGGCACAACCTTTTCAAATCCAACCCAAGCACTTTAAAGGCTTTTATAGTCATCATATTGATCGAGCTGCCACCATCAACCAAGGTCCATTTTACCAAGAAGTTTTTAATTTGGCACTAAACTACTAAGGTGAATGCATGAGGAGTGTTGAGTTTTTTGTCATCATCTGCTACAGAAAAAGTGATGGGGCAGAGCATTGGCTCTATGGTATTCTCTTTACTATTCATTGAGTATATTTCATGGATTTGCCTTTTCCTTGAGGTGAAAATATCACCCACAATAGTTTCTCCTACTATGACATCGACTACCCCTACATACTATTTAATATTGGACTTGTTGTCTCGGTGCCCATCTTTTGGCTACAGCTTATGTTTTTTCTCTTCTAGGGCTACTCGCTTTTTAAATTAGTTGAGTTGACCCTGTTAGACTAACCATTCAATCTCATTTGTCAAGTCCCTGCATTCTTCTATATCATGCCCATTGTCCCTATGAAAGCTACAATATCTGCCTTTGTTTCTGGTGACTGAGCCTTTTATTGGCCTGGCGAAGTGGATTTATTCTTCTAATTTTTTTGATCTAATGGAGGATCTTGCTTCTATTGGTTATGAATGGGGTGTAGTATCGAGTTGGGTTGTTGTTCAAGTCACATTGGCTTGATTGTGGTCCTGCATGTTTAGCTTGGCCTCTATCATGCTTGTTGTCTCCTCACCCTTTTTCTTGCCTTTACTTGTATGAACCATATGAATAAGTTCGCAAGTTGTCTCATAAACAGATGAACCAGTTGCTTATTTCCATCAACTCACAAAAATTTTAAAAAGGTCAATACAAAGAAAATAAAAAAGTCTCTGATTCTTGCAATTTCGGATCATTGCATTCATTGCTACCTCATGGTTGAAGTTGTTCACTTGCATGGTTATCCAATTAAATTTGGCTAGGTAGTCATGCAGTGACTCTCTTTCTTCCCTGATAACCATATGTAAGTTATAGGAAATTTTCACTTGTGGGATGGCTGATACAAACTGGGCTACAAAACGTTATGAGAGCTGAGTGAAACTATGGATAAAGCCATAAGCTAGGTCTTGGTACTAATCTTGTTCTACTCCTTCTAAGATAGTAGGAAAAATTTTACAATATAGGGCATTTGAGCAATTATAGAGTTCTAGTCAGGATCAAAACTTGTAAAGGTGACTTCTATGATAAGTTATTCCATTGTAATTGTCCATTGGAGGTAACTTGAATTTGTGAGACACTGGCTCGGCTCGTACCTCCATGGCTAGAGGATTGTGATCATAAGAGTGGTAGTCAAGGGCAAAGTCCATTACTTTTTTTTTCAATGGCAACTTTGTTCCAGTAAGTGTTTTCCGCACAGGTGGTTCTACTTTCTCTTGGTTTGTACAAGGATTCACTACATCATTGTATGTCTTTAAGTGCTTTGTCTTATCCTCTTTGAGAGCCAAATTCCCCTTGTTTTTGTCGAACTGGTGGAGGTGGCAAGTGTGGCGGCTCAACAATGGCAGTTTGGTTCTTTTCGCGTTAGCGCCTACTCAATGCTCTCAATATTGTCATGAAATCTGCATAAGTAGCAACAAGTTGGGTAACAGTTTAGGGATCAGGATTTAGGGCGCTAAGAAGGCTGGAAGAGAAGTTCCTCGGTGTTGGTGGGGAAGTAAGGATTGGGAGGCTAGTTAAGGGTGTGTTGTCTAGAACATTAGACTAGTTATGAGCTTATGGGGTTTTTGGATCATTGGGAGAGGCCATGGTTAAAGGTTTGAAAGGTCTACTATAATAAGTCCATGCTCACCACACCAATGATGTTGTGAGACTTACCACAGTAATCAATTCGAGTGATTCGAGTTGAGGGAAGGTGGTCGGCTCGAGTGGTTTTGGCTAGGTTCCTGCAATGCAACAAAGGTGAGAGGGTGTTCAGTTGGTTGCTGATAGCGCGCTCCGATACTTAAGTCAGTAATGTGTTGAAGGGAGAGTGAGTGAATGCAATGTAAAATGTTTGAGGGATACCTGGTGAGGTTCTTTATATAGTGATTAGTGAGAGCTATTCCCTTATTGAAGTAAGACTTGTATTTCTTCTTGATGAGGAGTGTTGCTTTCTATTAAGGATGAACTTCCTAATGGAATCATAATTTTTCGATAAGAGACTGTACCTTCATGATGTGGATGAATTATGGACTTGATTGTCCTTGACTGGACCAAGTCGTAATGACTTATGAGTTCTTGGGTCTTCATCATGGGCCAAATTGATTTTGGTTGTTAATTTAGGTTTGATCTTACCATTTATGTTCTTGAGTCTAACCCATATTTACTTGAGTAGTATCAACTTTTTAAAGCTCTAACCAGAGCTCTAATACCACTAATAGCTTATCTTAATAACAAAGAGGAAGAGAGGAGTTAATATGCTAGAAAATCTATCACTAGTAGTTCTATATATTGGTATTCATAATCAATACAAAATAGATATTAACTTGTGGATAGACTAGTCTTACAACCTCCACTCAGAAAAGTCTAATTACATCACTAATATTCTAGACCCTCCTTAATCTAGAATATTAAAGAAAAACTTAAACATTTGCATATTCATTAATTTTACAAAATAACAAAACACTCTAAACTGACAGCAAAGATCGTCACTGCACATCAACATTTAACTACGGCTTGTTTTTGTTCTATGAGAGTATTCGTTCACACTCTATTGTACAAATATAAGGACGAATTTTGCCTTGAAAAAATGGCTTAGACATGACAATTTTGGCCTTAAAAAAATGGCTCATACATGACAGGTTATGATACATGACTCAATGCAATTCGTGTTTTTTATTTTCCTGGTTCCAACACTTCTCATTCCAATATATCCTTGAGTAGGCCGTTCAAGAACACAAGTTTTGGCGCCTCAATTCAATTTATATTTTTTCCAAGTTTTCAAATTAAAAAAAAAAAAATCTCAACCAATTAATATCTGTTTATCCCTCAAAAGTCCAACCTTGAGATACTGACGTCAACCTTTTATTAACTTACTGTTGATGCTCTAAAGCTAAAGTTCAATTCTTTGAGTCCAAAATTTCGAAGAATTAACTATTAAAAAAGATTTCATTATAAAAAAAAAATGAGGTACAGCGACGGGAAAATCATCGTTAAATTTACAAAACAAGTTGTTAATGATTTTTGTGAAGCAACCCAAGTTGCCAATAGCTTGTCCTTTCCAAGAAAAGGCTTGCATAAATGTCTGAAGCTTATCTTCTAGGAGACCAATCAATTAGAACATAAACAGGACTTCTCATCCATATGTATATGCCCAAATCTAATGAAGTTGTACTGGATGTGCTACAACGGAAGACAAAGCCAAGTACTTCAAGTACCTCAGTCTGTAACCATGAATTGGAAGACAAAGCCATGAGCACATCCAATGCTTGTGTCTGTAACCAGGCATCACAACAAAACAAAAAAACAAAAAAAACAAAAAAAAAATCCTCATCTCTACTCATCCAAACTTTCATAGATCTTCCATGACCCTCGCAACTATATATGCACGTGGATCATTAGAGAGAAACTATTTTCCATTTGTTGGGAGAACAAATAAGCAAAAAAATATCTATCTCCCGACACAAGAAGTTACTGATAGGAAGGAATTCAAATTGTATAGTTAAGAAAATGTTTCAATCAAAATCATTTTTATCCAAATCCTGACGTAGTTATAGTCTCCATTACTTTTAACCAGTAGATCCTGACATAGAATCTCTTCTCGACATCTTAAAACGCCTTTCACACGTAATAGACTCGTGATTGACGTCCATTATCAACAATATAATGTTTAATGTTATTTAGAAAATATAGGACCCATGAGGCCTGGCCTATTGCATGATGACCAGTATCGTCACTATCTTGGCTAAGCACCGGTTAAAAATGGATGGAACAGAGAAAATTTGCGGTGGGTCTGCACCGACCACTATGAGGATGGTTTTGATGTGAAGTTCACGTTCGATTTATTGGGTTTTGTCTCCAAGTTCATGTCCAAGAGCCATAAACGGGCTAATTGCCTGTCAACTACAACAAATTAGAAAGATTTAAAGAAATAACCAGAATTTTCTTGATACTGGATTGCTAGACAGGACCATGTGATCCTTGTAGCCTCCTAATATCTCCTAGCAGACCCCAACAAGAGGCCTCTTCAACACTCATCCACAATTTTATAGATTTTCTCCGTTACCCTTTTATCTATACACACACACACACACACACACACAGTGTATCACCCCAGAGCCAACTAGGTCCTCAAGTCTTACGGAGTAGACTTTCCCTTCTTTTCCTGTACCAGTATCAGCTTCCAGAGACTAAAATAAACAAACAGCCATGGCAATTCTCTTTCCTGCAATTTCACTTGCTAAGCAGATTCTTGGGAAATTTCATTTGGCTCTTCTCAACAACAAATAAGTATTAACAGAAAAGATTATGACCAAATTTCATTTTGTAGTCTTACTTGAAACAAAAGGCAGCTTCACTGTTTATATTGATTGTCCGATGTGTAGTTCAACACTTCCTCTGAAGAGACAAGCCTTTCAAACTGAAGACAGAAGACTAATTTGAAGTGCAGGATGAATTTCAAATCCAATTAAATATTTGTCATTAAGGATTAAAAAAATCACCTGAAATTTCTTATCATATAGTCAATGCTCAAAATTCAAAAAAAAAAATGATGGAATAGAATATGTTGCTGCAAGTCAGGCTAAAAGAAATTGGGAAAGGGTATTCGCTAGATATTCTGTAATTCTTTAATTTTATTTATTTCATTCTCCTACTTTTCCTATATGTTGGTTTAGTGCATCGCCCTCATCAAGTTGTCAGGAGCATCTTCTTACGTTAATGGCCAGTAATATGCATACCGGCGTTGAGAATTTGTTCTAAATCTTTATCTGAACCACAAATTGCTTATAATGTTAATGTGGCGCATGTTATCATTCTAACATGTATGAAATTTATGACTCTGTAGGACCTGATATATGCTTATTAGCTATAAAGCAATATCATGTGATCCTTCATGAGCAATGTTTTGAGCATATTACAGCAAATGATTTTTACCCAGTTATTGCAAAATTTACAGAATTTTCTCTCTATATATATGGCGGATCCACAAGTAACAGCATTCTAAAGTCAGCATATTTCTCCAGCAATATCCTTCCTTAACACACACTAAACCTTCATGTTTCCTGATTCACACTTACAGACACAACAGCAGAAACTATATGGCGAGACATCTATCTGCTGTTCTTGGCAAGCAAATCCAACGCCGATCTGCAAATAAAGTATCTTCAAATGTACCAAAAGGTTTCTTAGCAGAAACAATCATGAATCAACAACTCAAATAATTCAATAACTGTCGCGCCACTCTAGGGGGTGTATATCAAGTGGTTGCCTTTGTGGTAACTCTATGCATGCGTATGCCCAGCTTATATTTGCTCTTGGGCTGTTAGCATCATCATTTCGCCCAAGATACCAGCTTTTGATCTCAGGCTGCCTGCTTATTTTTGTTGCGCCAGAGATGCCAGTATTAGTCCATCTTATTTTTATTGCGCCTGAGGTGCCAGTTTTAATCACTAGTTTTATTGGGTGTATGAGACCAATTTTATTTAAATTACAGCTTTAATTACAGCTAAAAATGTGTTTGAATGACATTGTATTTATTCGGTCGGCATGCTTTCTGAATATGTGTGCATAGTTTTACCTAAATCTTTTATGTTCACACTTTATTATATATTTATCACTCATTGAGTAGTTATATTTACCTTTATTTTAACATTTCAAATTTGTTTGATGAATCCAAACATTGTAGGTAGTTGTCATGTTGTCCGCCATCCACTTTAAATCTACCATTAGTGGGGGTCGAGCCAATATATTTTTGCATTTGTGAGCTCCGGGGATTGTATATCATTAGTAGTACTATCCATATTGCCTATGTGTGTCTCTCCTTCGGATTTATTAGAGACTTGTTTTGAAACATGAATATGTATATGCAATATGTCAAATAACAAGTTTGTTAATCCAAAGAGTTCATATTTTAAAACAGCTTAGCTAGTTTATACTTGAAGTATGAAGTGTTTTAGGCACTCCTTCCATGGCAGTTAGTGAATATATATAGTAACAATAGTTTGAAAATATGAAAATGTTTGGGAAGATAAGTAAAATAAAATACAGAATTAGTTCGGAGATGGGCAAATATAGAACTGAAGTGAAATTCATCCCTTATTCCTTTGCTACCAATAATGTTAGAAATTCTTGAATCCATGGACTTGACATGTTTGGGCTTCTTAAACTTGGGCTTGAATGTTGAGATTTTTCCATTTCCTTTTCACTAATTTTTGCTCGCAAAGTTCCTGGCAAACATCTAAGGCAATGGACAGTATCTGACTCAAACCCAAGATAAAACAGATTACAAAAAGGGAGGCTTAAAGGTATGTGTAAATCCTTGTCTATAGGACTAATTTATGGAAAAATAATGTGTTAGTTTGACAATGCACTTGATGTTCCATTTGTCTCATATATAAAGGAGCAAATTTCCACTTGTTTTGTCCTACATTATTAATTTCATTTCCGTAGTTCGTACAACTCTACAAATGTTTACAAACGAGAAGAACATGACTATAGTTTGATCCATAACCTGGCTTGAATCAAGAGGTATGTTTGATCATGGCCTTGCTTTGAATCAAGAGGCTTCTGTTAGAGTTGTAACAATCAAAAGAAATTAAGACTTTATATAATGTTTGGGCCTCACCATCTAACAGTTTGATTCATCCCTATCGATTAATCATTTTCTGGTGCAGGTCAGGCTGAAATCAACTGGTGAAGAATGTTAGCTAGATATTCTACAATTCTTATGTGTTGGTTCAGTGCATCACATCTATTGTTTTCTGTATTGTTTCCCATCAACTTATCACACTTCTCCTCCTCTCCAAGTTTTCTCTCAGCAATCGTACTTATAAATTCATATTCTCAACTAGTTGTCTTGTCGCGAGCATGTCTTACATCAAAGAGTTACACATATACACTCAATTGCTGGTCTCAAGCTTGTTCATAATTTAGAGGTCAATCTAGCTTCTACGTGTTGCAGTTGAGAAACTCTATTTCAACTCTTTGCTAGTTCACAATTTTGCTTACAAATGGGTGCTTATAGGCCATACTGTCATCTAACCTGTATGAAATCTATGACTTTGCTGGACCCCATAAGTGCTGATTAGTTAGAAGGCCAGACCACCTTACCCTTCAGGAGCAATGTCCGAGGCAGGTCATAACAAATGATTTTTGGCCACTCACTGCAAATTTTAGAGGATATTCCACATGCATGCTTATCTATAAATGGCCACATATGGGAGCCAAAGTCAACAGCCAACACAAGTCAGCATATTCTAAATTTACACAGCAATTCATCTATTTTTTCTTGACTCATACCCACAGTGATACAGCAACGGCTACACATCTTTCTGCTGTTCTTACAAAGCAAATTCTGCTCCAATCAGCGGATAAAGCATCATCAAATGTACCAAAAGGTTCTTAGCAGTTTACATTAGAGAAACAGAAAAGAAGCGATTTTTAGTTCCAGTATCCTATCTAAATGAGCCTTCATTTCAACATCTGCTAAGCAAAGCAGAAGAGGAATACGGTTTTCAACATCCAATGGGCGGTTTGACAATTCCTTGCAGAGAAGATACTTTAATCGATATCAATTCTGGCTTGAGTGGAAAATTAATGTAATTAGAGAAAACAATTTTGTGTGGCAGAAATGACCTTGTCAATGTAAGTAGTTTCTTTCCTACAGAATGAGAAAGATTACTACAACATATGCCTGTTTTCTTGTTTACTTTCTCTCATGTTCAGCTTTCTCGACCGAAACAACTAAAGCATAAGTATTACGACGCGAAACATATATTCAACACTTCTCCAGCTGATAGTAATGCAAATTTCATTATGCATAGATGACCAAAAGTAGGTTATATTGCATCCTTTCCTTGGAACTACTTATTTTTCAGATTACACGAAGATAGAGAAGAAAAACTTAGGACTTTCTTCCAAAAAAACCATTTTCCCCAGCCATTGAACTTTTTGCCTTGTCCTGTTCAACATTGATCCGACCCTATGTAATTTCCTGAGATTTACTGTCCTCAGTTAATTTTTGCATCCCACAACACATTAGCCTTTTTTATGCTAACATTATTATTTGTCTGTCATGATAAATACAAAATGGGGTGCCTGAAACTAAAATTTGGCATCATATAGTTCTCTTCACAAGGCCTTTTCCAGCAATGTTAATTTTTTTGGGTGGTTCCTAAGCGGGTTATAGTTGCTAAAGCTATAAATCAAGATATCTATTCAAATTGTGGAGATGGTGCCAAGGCTTCATATTTTTCACATCCTTAATTGAATAATGACAAACTGAAATATCTTATCCATTCATTGCATTCCAAAGTTGGTTTTCTCTCCTACCGAAGTAGACACCTCCTTGCCAAATTCTTGATGATTTGCTGGAAGACAGAACCATGTGATCTTAAGCTGCTTATGTCTCTCTCAAAACCCCACTCAAAGCCTCTCCACCGCTCATTCACACTTCTACATACCAAACCAACTATATATATGAATGCATCAATCCAGAACCAAATCAAGTCTTGAACAAAAATCGTCCTTAACCAAGACGACAACAATGGCTATTCTCTTCCGCAGTGTTAAGCATGCTAAGCAAATGTTTCGTCCATCAAATTTGCTTGCTAACCCAGCAGATTGAGTTCCCAAAGGCTTCTTTGCAGTCTATGTTGGAGAAAGCCAAAAGAAGCGATTCGTAGTTTCAATTTCAGTCTTGAATCAGTCTTCATTTCTAGAGTTACTAACAAAGGCCGAGGAAGAATTCGGGTTTAATCATCCAATGGGTGGACTTACACTTCCTTGCAGAGAAGACATCTTCATTGACATTCTTTCACGATTGAATTGTTTGCAACGTATACAACAATTCAGACCAAATAATTTTGTAAAATATTGAGAGAGTTAGAAATAGGATGACTGTCCAACCCATACCAGAAGTTAATAGTAATAAAAATTTGAGCAAGTTGTTGTCACATCTTATAAATACATGGTTATAATTTAATTTCATTGTTGTTGCCATGGTGTTACATAGTAGTTTCAATCACATCTCGAATGTTTAATTTGAACCAAAGTTTCATATTTTTCTGTGGCTTATTGTTTTTCAACTTTGACACCTTTTGTCATTCTATCATGACCTTTTGATTTTGCAAATTTTATGCATAAACTTTCTGATATTTGGAATTTTTTCTCATCGATCAAAATCTTACACAAAATTAGACATAAAATTGTTGATAAAACATGTCATAAAAAGAAGAAGTGTCATGTAAAAATAAATAAATAGAATCAAATATGCCCAAACCCATAAAAAAAAAAAAAAAGATATGTTATGTGGGTTTTATTTAAATTTTTTAAAAATACCATTAAAAAAGGAATATATGTATATTTATAACGATTGAGTATTTTTTATTGATTTGACATATTTTATTAATTAAAATTTCATATAACATATCCTTTTTCTTTTGCATGATATATCAGTAAATTTATCTTTAATTTTGTTTAAAATTTGAATTGATGATAAAATTGTAAAAAATTAGCAAGTGGGTGTATGAATTTGCCAAATTAAAAGTCTATGAAAGAATTGTAAGAAAAGGAAAATGTTCATAATATTTTGTTGAAAAAAGGACAATGTTCATAATATTTTTTGCAAAAAGGTCTTTTTTGTTCTTGGATATATTCCAAATGATATCTAATTTTGAGTTTCTTATTAACTTACAATGTGGGATTTTCTTATATATGCTCTAGTTGTGAAGTGCGTTAGTTTTGTAGCAGTTGGGATGTTACAATCTCAGTATTGCGGCAGTTGGGGATGTTACATTCTCCTCTCTTAACTGTGCTTAATCAAGATGTAGCCCTCTAGGTATTGCGATTCACTGGTGCCTCAAATGGCTCTACCTCATCTCTAATCATGGGCAGCCCTTTCCTCGCAGGCCCACTAGTTTCGTGCAAATTTTTGACCTACTTAACTAGGATGTAGCCTTTATGTATTATGGTTTACTAGAGCCTAAGGTGTCTCTGCCACATCTCTAACCACAGGCACTTTGCAGGCCCATTAGCTCTGTCTAAATTTTTGACTTAAAGTGGTGCTAATACCAATTGTAACAGCTTGAGCTTAGTTATCCTATATAACTTGTGAATAGGGGCCAACTCACACAACCTAAAATGATTAGCCCAGGTTGTTATAGTAGTTGACCTGAACCCATATAAGCGACTAATCTTTTTAATTAATTTTCAATATGGGATTTTCAAGCTAATCCCTAAGCACCTAAAGCTAACACTTGTGAAGCATCTCAAGCTAACACCACGATTGAAAATGTTATAATCTCCCCTCTTTGGACTCGTCACAACTTGACTTACAACTGAGCTCATGCCACTAGGTTGTTACTATGCTTAACCAGGATGTAGCCCCTAGGAATTATGGTTCGTTAGTGCCAAAGGTGTTTCACCTCATCTCTAACCATTGGCAACCCTTTCCTTGCAGGTCAACCAGCTTCACACGAATTTCTAACCTAGGGTAGCTCGAATACCAATTGTAATGGTTTAAGCTTAACTATCCTACGTAACCTATGAATAACAGTCAAACTACATGGTCTAAAATGGTTAAGCAAGGTTGTTGTATAGTAATTATGTTCAAACTTATATATGTTGCTAACCTTTCAATGTGGGATTTATATAATCCTAAGCACCACAAACTAATACCTCTAGATGTGAAGCACTTCAAGTTAATACCTCAGTTGGGGATGTTACATGTACATTAGTAATTAATGTTGGTATTGAAACTTTCAATCATGTTATTCCCAAAGTAACTACAAAAAGGGAAAATTATGTATGGTAGGATTTGCCAATGCTAATGTAAATATAAGTTGTTAAAGGATTAAACAATTTTGCTATTTGATTCAAGTTGTTGCATTCTTTTTGCATAGCCTATATTCCATAATTATCATTATTCATCTTGAACATCAATTGAATAGGATTATGAAATTATCTTCATAATAAAATTGAATTGATTAATTAATTGACTTCATTAACCAAAATAAGTTTAATGGCAGAAATGATCAATTTATTACTATCTTTAAGCAACATGTTTCATTTTGCTTACCAATGACTAATGATGCCTTTATTAAAACACATATTGCACACGCTTAACTAGTTGTCACAAGTATGTCCACTAAAACGATTGTCATAAACATGTCATTAATTAAAGCATGTCGTCACTATGGAATGCATAGATCAACTAATAAGGGGACATTTTAACTTAACAAGAGGTTTTGAGTTTAAGCACTAAGTATATAACCACATTGAAACTCAATAGAGAGTTTTTCCACTTATCCTACGTAGCTCAAATCTAGATTAATCCCATACATGAAAGGTGTGGAAAAACTAGATGGTCTGACAAAAAAAGTGGTTTAAATTTTTTATGTGTTCGACAATAGGAATACATTTCAAATCTTTTGCATGACCATAACTTACTTATAAGTATGCTTTTAGGGCAATACAACACTATAAGAAATTTGACTTCTTACTACAAATTATTTTATAACCATAAATGTTAAATTTGTCATATTAACATATTATGACGAATTTAGTTGGCAAGACCATAGGGTACAAACTTGTGACTATTTAGTTACTCAATACATGTCAACTAGTTTAAAAGGCAAGACAGTATGGCCCAAAGCTCTCAATGTTTAGCCACTCACTCTAGATGTTAGAAGATTTTTTACTTGATGAATAATCTATATGTGCCAACATATATTAGAGCAACAAGTAATAGCCAACATAAGTCTACATATTTTCTTGTAATACCTTTCACTTACTAAAGAAAACTTCTTTTTCTTGATTCTTTCCTAACAAAGATATAATAACAACACAAGCTTCACGGTTGCTATACTTGCTAAGCAAATTTTATGCCAATCTGTAAATAAAGAATCTTTAAACGTTCTAGAAGGTTTCTTGGTAGTTTATGTTGGAGAGATAGAGAAGAAGTGATTTTTACTATAAAAGGAAGAGATTCATAGTTCCAATTTAGATCTTGAATCAGCCTTCATTCTAGGAATTGCTAAGAAAGGCTGAAGAAGAATTCAAGTTTAGTCATCTAATGCGTGGTCTTATGCTTCCTTCTATAAAAAATATCTTCATTGAAACTATCTTAGGATTGAATTGTTTGTGATATATGTATTAAAAACACATTAAACCAAACAAATTGTATACTCTACTATACATAGCTTATAGTTAGATAGCATAAAGGTGAGAATCTCAATTACAATCTTGAATTGACTCTTCAAATTTGTAATTGGGGACACAAGAAAGGTTAATCCACAAAGAAAAATGAATTTGAATCGAAAGAAACAAAGAAATCCAACTAGAACAAGGAAACAAGTTTATTTGGCAAAGTTCCTTAATTTAAGAAAATTTTGCAAAACTATAGGATTTTTACGAAATTTTTTTATGAAATTTGATATGGGATAATAAAACAACCTAAGTGAAAGAAAACATATTGGAACACAAAAGAGTTGTTGGATTTGAATTCGTAACTCCATTATATTCATATGAGCTGCTATTAGATTCTATACATTATTTCAACTAAATATATATGCGTACATAATTTCTTCACGCTAAATACCAAATTTATTCTTTTTTTACTTTCTATATATATTTGAATAAATTTTATTTCTATCACTATAGAATTTGTTCAAATATATATAAAACGAAAACAAAAAATAAATAAATTTTGTATTTATAGTGAAGAAATAATGTATCTAAATTTTAGATACATAATTACTTGAAATAATATACAGAATTTGATGTCAGGTTAAATAGATGTAACGGAGTTATAGATCTTATATCACTTTGCAAACGACATTATACTACAGAGTAGAGTTTTGCTAATAAACAAATTATAGGACTATATTTATCAAATAGAAAAACCACACAACAGAATGTTGTACTTTCCCCAATTAAGAAATTAACAAAAGTGAGAAGTGTGAATGTTGAGCTTTAACTATTTAAACTAATCATTTATCATGCATTGCACAACTTAAGTAACTTTTATATAAATTCTCATTTAATATAATTTTTAATATTTATTTATTATTTTATCATGTTAAAAATATAAATAGATCAAAATAAAATATAATTATTTAAATATTAAAGAGAAAAATTTTACATTAATTTTATATTAATGTAATTAAGTAATTTTACATTATTGTATTAGAAAACTGCAATAATTATATAAAAGTAATAAAGCCAAGACATCATTCACAATGAATTAACTTTGCAAGATGGGCACGGCAATAGTATACTGTGAAGCCACATAAATACAAACAGATAGACAGAAGCCGATTTTAGAAAGCTTTTGTAATATACAAAACAAGTCATATAATCAGAATGTCTTTCCAGGCACGTAGTATTTTCTTGGTTCAAAGCCATCTACTGCAAGTGAACTCTATAGAAATCACATATGCATTCTTGAACTACATCAATCTTGCTAGCAGCTAACACTGTCCATGGCATTCACAACCCATTTCCGATGCATGCTTTGGGCCTTGATCTGCAGTTTGGGAGCTTTGGCTTCTCAAGCCATAGCTCGTACTCTCCAAGATGATACAATGTATGATAGGCATGAGGCATGGATGACTTAATATGGACGTGTATACAAGGACGCTAACGAGAAGGAGATGCGTTATAAAATATTCAAGGAAAATGTACAACGCATAGAATCCTTTAACAATGCTGCAAGCAAACCATACAAGCTAGGCATCAACCAGTTTGCGGATCTTGCCAATGCAGAGTTCAAAACCTCAAGAAATAGATTCAAGGGTCATATGTGTTCTCCACAACAAGGTCCTTTCAGATACGAAAATGTTACCGCAGTACCATCTTCAATGGACTGGAGAAAGAAAGGAGCAGTTACAGCCATCAAGGACCAAGGCCAGTGTGGTAAGTATCAACTTTCCCTTTATTGCTCGTGCATTATAAGTATCCGTTTATACCTTATTGATTAATCATATTGTGTACAGGATCCTGCTGGGCATTTTCAGTTGTGGCTGCTGTAGAAGGAATTACTCAGTTAACAACTGGTAAATTGATCTCACTTTCTGAACAAGAATTAGTAGATTGTGACACCAAGGGAGACGATCAAGGCTGCCAGGGAGGCCTAATGGATGATGCCTTTAAATTCATTGAACAAAACCAAGGCCTGACCACCGAGGCTAACTATCCTTATGAGGAATCTGACGAAACATGCAACACCAAAAAGGAAGCCAACCATGCAGCCAAGATAACTGGTTATGAAGATGTGCCATCCAACAATGAGGCAGCATAACAGAAGGCTGTGGCAAAGCAACCAGTTGCTGTGGCAATTGATGCTGGTGGTTTTCAGTTTCAGTTCTATTCAAGTGGCATTTTTACAGGAGATTATGGCACTGAACTAGATCATGGTGTTGCTGTTGTCGGTTATGGAGTCAGTGATGGAATGAACTATTGGCTGGTCAAAAATTCATGGGGCACACAATGGGGTGAACAAGGGTATATAAGGATGCAAAAGGACATTGAAGCAAAGGAACGACTTTGTGGTATTGCAATGCAAGCATCTTGTCCTGCTGCATAAACCGAAGATCATAGCCTAAGCTACGCACAAGATACGAGTTTATGAATATGCAATTATTATTATATTTATAATATGAGCGTTCATACTGTATATGCAACTTCCATCTTCAATCCAGAGTCTAATTGCTTATGTTCACCTCATAAGTCTCTTATATCATTTATGTTAAGAATTTCTCTAAGAAATATGTTAAGACAAGTAAAAGGGGCAAGAAACGCATAAACAATTCCATGATAATGAACAGTCTTGCAATTCAACTTTTAACTCATAAATAGTGTGAATACTTCAACCAATTGCGAGGTCATAAATATATTTGTACTCTGCCTGTTTATTTCCCACCCCATCTCCACAGCTACAAATGGGAATGATCGATTATCAAGTACCATACACAATCATGACATGTTTGATTTTCTTTTTCTTTTTTCTTTTTTTTTTTTTGTAAATTCAATACAGAACTTTATATTTATCATTCATTTTTTAGTTTGATTATTGATTCATTCTTTTTTTTTTAGTTTGATTAATTATTGTTTTAAAAAAAATGAGAGATGAAAAGTATCTTCAAAAATCTAGAAATGACTAGCATTTCTAAAAGTTCAAAGACTATTGATGTCTCTAAAAGTTGAGGACGATAACCATCCTCAACATTTGGAGACAACTAATGTCCCCAGAGAGTAGGGATGACAAGTGTCCCTCATTTTTTACAATGATAGTAGTTTCTAAAACTTAGGACAACAATCATCCCTATATATGGAGATGACATTCAATTAATCATCTCCTATAACTATGGGGTCAAAAGCTATAGGAATGATGACTTTAGTCATTCGTTAATCTGTCGAGGATGATTTTTCAAGTTTAATGGAACCATTTTAGTTGTCCCCATAACCAATAAATTTTTTATTGATGTTTCATTTGATTAATTTTTGCATTTATTTCATTCATTTTTTGTAATCATATAACACTGGTCAAAATAATTAAATATAATCTAATAGTAAGAGTGCACAAATCAAAATAACTAAACATATTATGATAGTTTCCTCTTCAAAATTGTTGGAAGATGGGGACCAAATATCCACATTGAAAGTGAAGAAGAAAATTAATTAGCACATATATGTTGGAGAGCCAAAACCAAAATGGCTAAGGTTATTTTGGTGGAGGTTAGCCCAACATTGAAGTCTATTTCCAAGCAAGCCTAATTCCAATTGATGTGTTTGTGACGTAAGCCCAACACTCAAAAAGCAAGTGAGGTCCATGGATCCAAGACTGTCGTAACATCGTATCAGAACCCATTAGTGCCCTAACAGGCCAAGTGATCCTAGAGACTCGAGTAGAAAATGCTCAATGTTGAATCCACCAAAGAATCTTGCTAAGAGGTTGAACTTGAAAGATTTGAGCTAGGCTAAATAGAGACCCAGACCCATTGGATCATAGACCATATGTGTGAAGCTTGAAGTAAGTTTAAGAATTGAATTGAAAGGAGACTAATAAAGTCGAAAGAGCTTAGGCCCAAGCCAGTCAATTGGTGTTTGAGCAAGCGACAACTAGACTTCATAAATGAGTCAAACCCAGTTGCACTTGAGAGCGAGTGTTGGAAGATGGGGACCAAATATTCCACATCGAAAGTGGAGAAGAAAATTAAGTGGCATATGTTGGAGAGCCAAAATCAAAATGGCTAACGCTATGTTGGTGGAGATTAGCCCAATATTGAAGCCCATTTTCAAGCCCAATTGGAGACAATCATAAGTTCAATTAATGTGTTTGTGATGTAAGCCCAACACTCAAGCTCAAGTTTATGAAACCCAAGCAAGTGAAGTTTGTAGATCTAAGAATTTCTAATAAAAATATCATCAAGTCGTACAGTTGTTAGGTCTTTTATAGTAATGTTTGTTCCAAATTCTATAACACTTCATTTCCTTACATTCTTTTACTCCTTTTATTCCAAATTAGATGTTGTTTTAGAGAAAATTTTTGGTTCCATAATATTTGACGTTTTACAATTCTCAATGAACATTAATTAATTTTTTTCAACTCTATCATTTCTTTCCTTCATAATAATTATTTTTTTAGAGTGCACAATAATTTATAAAAAAAAAATTAATTGAGGGTAATATACTCTTTTTTATATGTAATAATACCTATTGAATATAATCTTTAATATATGTGGAAAAACCTTAAATGACATCTATAAAGGAACAGAAAAAGTAGATTCCTAAATTAGTTCAGTGCATTATATCTCTTCAGTTTTCAAGTTTTCTTTCAGCAGTTAGACATTACCTTACCCACCTAAGAGTACTTAACTTTCATATGAGCATATAAAATCCACTAGTTGTCACTAGGGTGTCCATAATCAAAGAGCCACTTTAAGAACATGAACTATATAATTGTCTCAAGTATGTTCTTAATCCAACAATAAGCCTGGCATTGAGAATCCAACCATATCAAATTTCGAATCTTTTTCTAGGCCTCTGTTCACTTGTAGATGTAGTTGTAGGGTATATATGCCGCCACTTGAACATGCAGTAGACATAGTATGGAAGTTATGACTCGACACAGCTTAATTCTTGTTGTTTAGTTTGAAGGCAAGTCCACATGACCCTTTATGACCTATCATATCAAAGCCAATGAATTTTTAGCCAATCACTCTAGAGGCTTTTATATTGACTGCTTGATCTATATATACCACATATTGGAGCAACACGAACAGCCAACATAAGTCATTATAATCTCTACCAATACTCTTCTCTTACACAGCATACTATCGTCTTTTTTCTTTATCCTTTCCCTTAGAGAAACAGCAATATATAGAAACACCATGCCTAGACATCTGTATACTGTTCTTACCAAGCAAATTCTGGGCAGATCTGCAATTTCTGCATATAAAGCATCTTCAAGATCTTCAAATGTTCCCAAAGGTTTCTTGGCAATCTACATTGGAGAGACAGAGAAGAAGCGAGTTTTAGTTCCTGTATCCTATTTAAATGAGCCTTCATTTCAAGATTTGCTAAGTAAAGTAGAGGAGGAATACGGCTATGATCATCCAATGGGTGGTTTGACAATTCCTTGCAGAGAAGATGCTTTTGTTGATGTCACTTCTAGATTAAAGTAGACCAAAAGAATTTTGTATGGCAGAAATGCCTTAATGTAAATATACTTTCTTTCATTATAGAGTATGACAATTACACCAAATGAGAGATTATTAAATCGTATGCAATTGCCTAATGGCTGCGTTCCTTCTCTCCTCCATGGTACATTCCCTTATGATTGAATTGACCAATTTATATCCAATTTACTACATTAAATTAACTTCATCTTTTCTTCTATGTTTGTGAAGTTATTTTCTCCCTTCTTTGGTGAACTTACGTTTCAATTCTCAGGAAAGATTTCTTAAACAGAACGTCAGCAAACCCAATAAATGATTCGGTTAATGTAACATAGAGATTGGTCGTTATCATTGAATTTAAGTGCAGTTATGCGTTGCCCTCCTGGAATATTTCTACCTTTGAATTTTCCTTATTTTTGAACCTTAGTACTGACTGTAACTTGCTGCTTCACTGCACTGAGGTACTTACTATAGTCCACAGCATATATGTATGTATTGGAACCTCTTTGATGCATTCATTATTGCTATATCTTTTTCTCAACAAACAAAAATGAGTTCTTATTTGAGGTCTGATGGCTGCAAATGATTGTATGGTCAATTTTGCACATTGATTTCTTTATTTACAACAACAACTGGATCTTCTAAAATGTAGTGGTTCTGAAAGGAAGAAACAATGTGACTTTCTTCACATGCTCTTCACAAGGCCTTGTCCAGCAACTTCTACAAAGTTTTGGTTGTCCATATGCGAGATTGATTTGCTTATAATTTGTTACAGCAATAAATGTTGATTACCTTTCTGGTGCTACCAAATTCAAATTTTTCTCTCATGCCAATTGCAAGTGAAGTGGGTCATCATGTATTCCAACGAAGATACAGATTCAATAACTACCAAGTTCCTGATGACAAGTGGGAAGACAAAGCCATGTGATCCTTCAGCTGCTTATGTCTCTCAACAAAGGCCTCTTCACCATTCTTTCATATTTGCTAGATTTTCCCAAGGCCAATTCGAATATATATACACATATATATTAATCCACAACTGCTTCAAATATTGAAGAAAAAATCCTCTCCACCTCCAAGGGACCTGTCTCTGAAGCAATAGAAAACAACAAATTGCTATTCATTTCAGTGGTGTGATGCATGCTAAGCGAATTCTTGGCCCATCAAATTTTTTTACTAACCAAACAGCTTCATTTCCAAAAGGCTTCTTTGCAGTGTATGTTGAAGAGAGCCAAAAGAAGCGATACATAGTTTCAATTTCAGTCTTGAATCAGCCTTCGTTCCAAGAATTACTAAGAAAGGCGGAGGAAGAATTCGGCTTTAATCATCCAACGGGAGGTCTCACACTTCCTTGCAGAGAAGACATATTCACTAACAGTATTTCAGGCTTGAATACGTTGTAATGTATATGAAGAACAAACCACAGAACTGCAGTTTTGTACATTTTCTTAGAGTTAGATGAGATGGCTGATGTCTAGTTGTCCAAATATTAAAAGAAAATTAACAATTTTGTTATATTACAATTTCTATAAAATACTTTTTTTCCCCGTCTGGTTGAGCATTCTTTTGTCTAGTTGAGTGTTAACATCATGCTTCGAATCCAAATTTAGCCAATTAATAGTTCATCCGTTAGTGATTTATTATTTCTTTATTCTTTAAAAAAAGTTTAATATTTTTATTTATAAAAATAGTATTAATATATTATTAAGCCAAGCCACGCTTAATGAGGATTGCAATTTCATTTATTTGTTTAAAAAATTAGAAATTCATCAATGATTTCTATCTTTATTGGGCATTAATGAAAGTTACATGAGAAAATATAAAATGGAATATCTTTTTATATATATATTGGTTAATTTTTAGGAACTCTACAACTGTTATATGTTATAATTTAGCTAATTTTTACTCATATATTAATCTTAAACTTTTGACATCGTATACGATTAATTGATTATAAATTTAATATTAAACAAACATAGCAAACGTTGGATTGAAGGGAGAAGATAGGTAGAGCACTATATAGGCCTTTCTTTTGTAACTTTGGCATAGCAAAGTATGTCTTTTACTTCATTTTCAAGATCTATAGCTATCGTTTAAAAATGTAGCTTTTAGTGTAACTAGCTAACATTTGATAAAGTAATATTTGTTTTAGGGGATTATATTATGAGTGTGCTAGAGGTAGGCGAGCTTGATTGAGTTGTCCTGAGTTTCACTTATAGTGTCTTAAATGTCTCTCTTTTTCCTACTTAATCATTTGTGTTTCTTTTCCTTTCTCAAACTTCACTCATAATGTCCCAATACGTATTCTTGATTTTGTCATTCCAAGGTGAAAATGGCATCTCCTAAGAAATTTTTTTCTTCTTTTATCATCGTATCTGCTACCCCTGCTAATGCCATTTTGGAGAATATGACAATAGCATAGATTTCATATGCTATCTATTCTAAGCACTTTTGGTAGATAAAGGAATTGTAGCAAATCCCAAGCTAGTTCGAATTACTAGCTTCATCATAGGATTTTTTTAGTATTTAAAGATCCTAGAAAAAACATAATTATGTTATAAGAGCTTTCTTTTTTCTTTTTTTTTTGTTTCAAGCTTAAATTTTCTTTCATATCTTTTATGTCTTAATTGTTTAAGAACCACAATGCCACCCCGGCACAAATGCATCCTAATAAAGTGTCAAAATTAGCAGTGTTCGAGATAGTTGCTTGTCTTTTTTACAATATTTTTCCTAATGCTAGCTTGTTTAGAGCATTTTATAGTTATTAACAATGATTGTTGCTAGATCTCCAGCTCCATAGTTCTCGCTCAGGGAGGATCCTTTTTAGTGATATATCATCCTCAATAAAGTTGTGAACAAGAGAAAGGAAAATTTAATAATGAAAAGCATGTTCAAAGTGAATTGCAGCTGAAGGGAGTTGAAAACAAATGTAGACGATTATAACGGGTAGAGTATTACTGTTGCAACTATTATTAATTAGTTATTTGAGATAGTTACAAATCAGTTAGATAAGTTGGCATTATCAATTAAGCAACTAATCTTGTATATAAATAGACTTGATTATAATCGTAATTTATTGAAGCTCATTAAAAAAATTTTCATCCTTTTTTAGTTCTTTGTTGTTTTCTAATATGATATCAGAGTTCTAGGAAAGATCCAAAGCCTCATTTTGTCTTCTTCTTCATTTCATGATCTTTTTCTCCTCTTTCAACCTTAATCTTCTTTGAAGTTTCTGTTAGTTCATTAATGGCGAATAATAACTCTTCAAACTCACAAAGCTTATCTAAAGACCCTTCATCCCCTTCTTCATTCACCATGCTAATAACCATAGCTCAGTGGTGCTAACACCATATCTCACTTTCATTAATTTTGTTGCTTGGAAAAGGTCCATTTTACTAGTTGTATTCATTTAGAACAAGCAAGGGTTTTATAGATGGCACTATTCCTAAGCTTAAGCCTAAAAGTGAGATGTATTTACCTTGAGCAAGATGTAATAACTTGGTTATGGCATGGTTGCTTAGATTTATCTTTGTCCCTATAGCTTCTATTATGCTTTACATGGAGGAAGCTTCACAGATTTGGGAAAAGCTCAATCAAAGGTTTTCTCAGCCTGATGACTAATGAATTTGTCATCTTTAACAACTTTTATGTTTTGTTTCTCAAGGATCTAGGTCTATGGATGCATATTTCACTAAACTTAATGGCATTTGGGAAAAATTAAGCAGTTTTAAACCTTTACCACATTATTCTTGTGGTAAATGCAACAAATATTGCTTCCAAATGTACATTGATTTGCAACAAAAGGATTACGTTTTCAAGTTCCTTAATGGCTTGAATAAGAGTTTTCAAGCACCCAAATCTCAAATTTTCCTCATGAAGACTTTTCGTACTTTGGATCAACATACAATATGGTTTTTCAAGAAGATAATCAAAGGTCTCTCTTAATGCAGTATCAGTAATTTAATGACTCAATTGCTTTAGCTATCAAGAAGAATAAGGATGAGCTTTTTTTCACTCACTGTGGTAAAACCAAGCATACAAAAAAACTTGTTATAAGCTAATTAGATTTCCACTCAGGTTTAAGTTCTCTAAAAGGAGAAATGGTTCTTCAAATGCAACTACATCTAATACAAGTTCTGCTAATGCATCTATCTTAGGAGCAACACCATCAATACCTCTAATGACTTTAGTGATTGTCCCTCAATTGAACTTGACCATAGATCAAATCACTCAATTGTTGAATATGCTTGGTGAATAATTGAAGATCGTGAATGTTGCATCTTCATCTAATGTTGATCAATATATTGGTAATGTAGCAAGTAAGTCATTCTCAGTGTTTTATGCATCTAATGCTTATTGTAAACAAAAACGCATACTTAATCTTGGATTATTTACAAAGGAGGTACTGATCATATAACTTTCTCTCTGAAATTTTTCTCCCTTTATAAATGAGTACAAAATTATTTTATAACTTTTTCTAATGGCATGAAAACATTTGTTATTCATATTAGTATTGTTATTCTTAATCAATTCATCACTCTTTATAATGTTTTTTGCATCCCTTCTTTTACCTTCAATTTAGTTTCAGTCAATGAATTCAATCTTCACAAAGATATATGTTTTGTCTTCCTTCAACAATATTGTTTCATTCTAGCCCTCTCTCCATAAATAACAATTAGGTTGGCTAAAATCCTTCAAGGCTTATACTTCCTACAATCAACACATTAGTCTGATTCATCTTCATCCTTGCTTGTTCTTATGTTAATAATGTTTCCTACGAAACCTAAAATCATAGGTTAGGCCACATAGATTTACATAAGTTTCCTACTTTGAGTTCTCTTGTTGTCAGTAGTAGTAATAATGTTCCATGTGTAGCTTTGTCATCAAGCCAATCTTAAAAGATTACCTTTTCCTCAGTCTTCAAATATTGTTACACACATGTTTGATCTTATACATATGGATGTATGGGGGCTATATGTTTAACCAAATATTAATAAAAAAATCATTACTTTCTCAAAATTGTTAATGAGTTTGATAAATGCACATGGGCTTTTCTTATGAAACACAAATTAGAAACCTCTTCTTAAGTCTAATATTTTTACACCTTACTACAAAACCAATTTCACACCTCTGTTAAGATCAGTAGAACATATTAAGGGATAAAATTTTTAGCTTTCACCTTTCGATCAATCCAAAGGCATAATCCACCAAACTTCATATGAATCTGCCCCTCAATAAAATGGTATTGTTGAATAGAAACATCATCATATACTCAATGTAACTTGAGCTCTCTTATTTCATGCCAACTTTCCTCTACTTTTATTCTTAACAAAACGCCTTCTTTATAACACAAAACACCTTATGAATTGCTATATCATAAACCACCTAATTATCATACTCTTAAATCTTTTGGTTTTTTATGTTTTGTTGCTAATTTGACATCCCATAGGACTAAATTGGATACTAAAGACAAGCACTCCATCTTATAAGATATCCTTCTAGTGTCAAAGGGTACAAACTGTATGATTTAGATACCCACACTCCTTTTATTTCTCGAGATGTTAAGTTTTATGAACATATTTTTTCCTTTCATAACTCTAAACTTGCATATGGTTCTTCCTCTTTATCCTTATATGCATTTCCACTTCCTATTCTTTCTTCTCTTATAATTGATGGTTCCACATTCCATACTTCATTTTTTCCTCCTCATACTGATATTCCACTTGTTTTAGATCTTTCTCCTCAATAATCATTGTCTTCCTCTTATCCATCTTCACCTTCTTCTCCATCTTTATTACCTCATTCTTCTCCTTCTTCTTCTCTTCCCATTAGGAAAAGTACTAGAGCGTTTGATCTCCCTTCCATTAATTCTACTATTAGTTATCCCATTTATAATTTTCTTTATTATTCTTATCTTTTACTTACTTTTAAGTCTTTTACTTGTGCCATTTCATCTCATATTGATCCTACTACCTTTGCATAAGTAATTAAACATGATCATAGGGTTAAAGTAATTAATGTTGAGTTTGAGGCACTTACAGCTAACCATACTTGGTTAGTTATCCTTTTACCCCTAATAAAAGACCAATTGGATACAAATGGGTGTTTAAAACTAAGTTTCATTAAGATGGGTTTATTGAAAAATACAAAGCCACGCTTGTGGCTAAAGGTTACACTCAACAATTTGGATTTGTTATGAAAAGGCATTTAGCCTAGTTGTTAAGCATGTTACTGTCAGAGTTTCTTTTTTTTATTTTTTTTCATTAGCTACTATACAAGGCTTGTGCTTAGCTTAACTAAATATCAATAATGTTTTCTTAAATAGAGATATTTGGGAAGAAGTTTATATGGAGTCACCACAATGTTATCGATTTCAAGGGGAGATAGTAAGTGAAATTATTGCCACCAATGCTTAATTGGTATGTAAGCTCCACAAATTCCTTTATGGGTTGAAGTAAGCTTCAAGGTAGTGGAATATAAAGTTCACAGAATGTTTGATTAAGAATGGGTTTATTCAATCTAAAATAAATTATTCTCTATTTACAAAAGTCGATGAGCATGGTTTTGTTGCACTACTTATATGTGTTAATGATATTGTTATTACAAATAATAGTTTGCAGTAAGTTCAAAAGGTTAAAGAGATGTTAAAAGTAAACTTCAAGCTCACACACTTGGGACAACTCAAGTACTTCTTGGAATTAGAGCTAGCAAGATCTAATAAAGGTATAATCCTATGTCAGAGAAAGTACACCTTGGAATTACTTAAAGAATATGGAATGTTAGCTGCTAAACTTTCAATAATTCCTATAGAGGTGAATCATCAACTTGTTCATGAAGAAAATGGTTTGAAGTCAGAGCCCTTTAAATACAAGAAATTAGTTGGAAAACTCATGTATTTGACCTTATCCAAGCTTGAAATTGTATATATAGTGCATATGTTATCAAAATTCATGGATAAGCCTATTGAGGTACATTTTAATGCTACTTTGATGATGTTGAAGTATAATGCTCTAGGTTAGTGTATCTTTTTCTCTATAAATTATGAGTTTTAGTTGCAAGCATTTGCTGATAGTGATCGTGATTTATGTAAGGAGATAAGGAAATCATTAACAGGTTAATGTGTATTTCTTGGGAACTCTTTAGTGAGTTGGAAATCAAAGCAACAAAACACAATATCAAGGAGTTCTGTTATGACAAAATATAGAGCCATTGTCATGGTTACTTGTGAAATAATTTGGCTTAGCTATTTGCTGAAGAATTTTAAAGTCCTTTATTAAAGACTAGCATTGCTTTATTGTGACAACATATCTACAATCCATTTATAGCTAAAAATCTAGTGTTTCATGATAGGACAAAGCATATTGAGATGGATTGTCATTTTATAAGGGAAAAGATATTAGCTAGAGAGATTGAGCCATTACATGCGAAGATAATAGATTAAGTAGTTGATATCTTCACAAAATCCTTGCATCCTATATAATTTAACTCCTTGATTAGTAAGATGAGCATATGTTACATATATGCACATCTTGAGGGCAGTATGAATAAGAGAAAAAACAGTTGAATAATGAAGAGTTTGGTCAAAATGAGTTGCAGCTGAAGAAAGTTAAAGACAAATGCAGAAGATTATAACAGGCAGAGTATTACTACCACAGTTGTTGTTGATTAGTTATTTAAGACAGGGTTAGTTACAATTCAGTTAGATGAGCTAGCATTATCAATTAAGTAACTCGAATAAGTCTGATTTGGCATGGATTGATTAAGCTCAATTAGTAATATTATAAATATATCTAAGCTCGATTAGGCTCATGAACCTCTCGAATCGAGTATTTTGATACTTGAATTCAACTCACTCAATTACTCAAGTAGCTCAAGCTTAACTCGATTAATCTTGAGTCAATTTTAAATATTTTTTGAGTCGATCTCGAGTAATTTATGAGCTATCTTGATTCATTTACACCCCTGATGAGGGGTCAGGTTATCGATCTTTATGGTGTGGGCTTTGGCAACCAAAAATGCCTAGTTATAGAAGGATCTAGCTAATAAGCTAGTGGCTTTAGAGAAGTCTACCAAAGAAGTTGTCAAACAAAACTTTGTCAACCAATGTAGTTTATCTCCCGAGCAATTTTGCTTTTAAAGGTGTAACTCAAATTATTCACGTAAATGAAGGCATTTAATAAAATGATTTTATTTCCTTAAGTTTGTCTTTTTTAATAATTTGTTTATATGATAACTAAGTAAATTGCACAATAAATTCCCAAATTAATTTACTAAGCAAATTTTATAATCAAAACTACCATTTGAGGTTTTGAAATTTTATTTTGAAGCTTTTGGAATTTTGGCATGCAAATCGAGGTTCATCAAAATCTGACCCTAGAAAATTCAAAGTTTTTAGAAAATTGATTGAGAACACTAGCATGAAGATCTCACCTTGGGGAGTTCAACTGTATAAATCTTAATTTTTTAAGACTACACCATTGCTGCGAATTGAGCTATAGAAGCTTCAACACTAGTAAGTCAATTTCACTATAAAATGGCCTCCTCCACCTAGAGGTGTCAAAACGAGTTGATTAATATTGTTTGTTCGTGTTAACACAATTAAGTGATACAATTACGGTCAATACGAATACTATTTGTTTACTAATCATGTCAAGATATCTCAATCCTAATATGACACCAAATTTAAACGGGTTATACGAATACGACACGTGTAATCCATTTACCTAATTGGGTAGTATATGGGTCATAAAATATGATACAACCTATTTAATCTGAATAAATTTATAACCTAAAAAATAGGCTTAACCAAATCAATTATCCTTAGCTTTACCCATTTGTTCAATTCTTTTCCCCAACTTCAAAACGTATCAATTTACTCCAACATAAATTTGATTTGTTTAAATTTTATCCAAGCTTCGTGGAGCGTGTGCCCCATCCTATGTGGCGTAATGAGCTGGCTGCTCAATCCTACATGGCATAATGATCTGGCATTCTAAAGTACCACCTTTGACTTAAATAAACTAAAAATGGTATTTTTACTCTTTTATCCCTCATCACTCTCCCCCTCTTTTTATGAATTAGAATTTTTTTAGTAGACTAATATTAGATTATTTAAGTGCATTATTTAGGCAAGACTGCACAACATGGCCCACCATTGCCTACTCAAATTTAACTTGATCACCCTGACATTAATAGCTTCAAACAATAAATGAATTTTCAATATCCTTAAACGATGCCAATAGAGCACCTTTGTATACAAATTAAAATGGTTGTGAATTTGCAATTAGTAGCTCTCTCCTTACCCACCAAAGAACGAGAAAATACACCTCTTCAATCCTCTATTTCCAAGTTAATTCCTTAAATGATGTCGATGGAGCACTATCGATCTGATGATTGCAAATCCATAAACTAAGGGTTTACAACCAAGACATTGAAGAAATATGTATATAGAATGAGTCTTGATTGTAACCTAGAATAATAGTTATTTATGATGACATTAGCACTCTGAGCTCAATTATGTGTTTCTCATACTGCATTAACAATTTCATGTTCTATAATGGTGCACATATTTATGTTTAATGTTTTTACAAAAAAGTCTTTAAGATATAATGATGGACCAAGATAAAATTTATTTATATCATCGTTTATGGACTTCGTATGGCGAGTAGTAAATGTTGTAGTGTATGGAAGGAAGTATGTTGTATAAATAATATACAACTACCATAACTCACATTTATTATTTCATCATATTAAGTCACTTACGTTGAACCTTAAGGATTAATTTTAGTGCAGTTAAAGTTATGTTATTTAATCTTATGATTAGGTCAAGCGAGAGAATATTAGAATATGGTCTAATATTGGGCTAGTTAATTACTAATTTATATACCCAAATAATAATTAAATAGCTAATTAATCCTAACTGTTCACTCGGTTATGTGATCGACATACTGGATTAAGTTATAAAAGATAAATTGGTCATCTCTTTATTCATTAGGGTTTACACCAACGTCAAAATCAAGTTAAGCCTTCAAAAGTCATTGTAAGCAAAGGGTCAAGGGAGAGAAATCAAGTTATTTCTAAGATTTGCATCGTGTTAATTTCATCAAACTCATCAGGTATGTGTTTACATAATACCAATATGTGAGATTTATATGTTCAAGATCCTATGAATAATGCATTTAGGATTAACTAAGTTTACCCATTAAGTTTTTACAAGAAAAAAAACAAATTTTGTGTTATGAGTGCGAGAGACCTGGTCATATTAGTGTTAAGTGTCCACAAACCTCATATCAGGTCAAGATATCCAAATATAAGGTTTAAAGGGCAAAATATGATGATTTTTTAATGATATTTGACAAATAGCAGGAGAAATTTGTTGTTGACAATTGCCAAATAAGACCTTATATAGTATGGGATAAATGATGCTCTTGGTGATTTCTCTACCTACTTATTATGATGGGTTTTTGTGGCATGAAAGGCCTGCTAAATTATAATGTTTTTTTTTAATTCCTTTGAGAGCATACCCAAATGTAGTTTTCTTGAGCAAGCTCGAAATCCGACCGTGGGTCGTAATTGTTTTTGCATCTAAATTTACATTAAGTACTCTGTCTATTTCCAATCTTTGGTTGGTCCTATACTTTGTCTCCGCAGCTGCAAACCATGTTGTCTGCAACAAATAGACCACATGGTTTAAAACAAACTGTTTCATACCTGTATATCTGTTGTTTATGCATTTGGTTGGCTTACAACTATTAGATACCTTATTGTTAGGCTTAAACAGACCCTAACCAAGCTTGGGATTTGTTTCAAGAGTTGCCCAGTGAAGCAGGAGAGAAGTTTGGATTTGATCATCCTATGGGTGGCTTAACAAATCCTTGCAGAAAAATGCTCTTCTATATTTGTCACATCTGGCTTGAAGCTGAATAGTGAATCAATTTATAAGTTGGATGAGAAAAGTCTACCATTTGAGAAACAAGCGCTAGAAATTATTAGGAATTAGCAATATACTTAAACTAGTCGTAAACTAACACGTTGCATTGTAGTATAAAAATTTTTTATAAAATAATTAAGTAAATTATTATCTTATTTTTATTTTAGATATAAAATATCTAAACAAATTAATATTATTTAAATTATTTTATGTTTTTGTCATTTAATTTAGATAAATAATTAAATTTTTATTTCTTTTAAAATACTTTTCTTTCATTGTATATATTTTATTTTTTTATATATTTGCTTTTTAATTAGTTATTTTATAGTTTTTTAATTAATTAATATAATACAATAATAATAGTATAGAGTTGTTAGTCACTTATTTATTAATATTAATTTAACAAATAATAAACATTAGTCATAAATAATTTTTATGTCGAACTTGATAAATAATAAACACTTATTATATCAATCAATGAAAATATTTAATTCAATTGATATGTATGTTCAATAAATTGTCATTTCAAATGTTACACTTTTACCAAATTTATCGAAAATTCATTTATAATTATAATTGCTAAAATTGAAATAAATCATTTGTTTCTTATGAATTCAAAGAAAATAAATAAATCAATTAAATCATATTTGACTGTTTAAAATAAAATAAAATTATTTCACTTTATTAAAAATTATTTCGCAACTAATGAATATTACATTAAAAGACAATTAAATTACATTTATCATGAAATCTAAGTATCGATATATAGACTAAACAACAATACATTTTTAAGAATTTAATTATATTTATAAAAAATTAATGCACTGAGAAGTTACTTAAATAAAAAGTATATTAATTAATCGATAAATGAATGAATTAAAGATTAATTAGTGCAACATTACAAATTAATAAATGAATAGATTAATAAATGAATGAATCAACTATTTGCCACGTGGATTAAATAAAGTCAAACTTAAAAATTTTTTATCATATGAATGAGTTAGCTTTTTTTTGCTTTAACTTTATGTATATATATTAGATCTGCTTTCGAAATCATTTGACTTGTGGTTGGCTGTTTTTTTACCTGTCGTTTATGAGATGATTTGTAACTAGTAGTGGCAAAATATTGCATCAAACACCTAAGGCTCATAACTTTGAATTCTCGATGTCCAACCAATTCAGCTCGCAAATCACCAAAATCATTGATTCTTTCACTCGATGCCTAGACCACTATAATCAAACTAACAATCTCATAGCCTCTAAGAAGCTCCACGCTCACCTGCTTAGGACAGGCTTACTCTTTTTCTCTCTTAACATTCACTCCAAACTCATCTTTACCTACACCACATGTCTCAACAAGAACAATCTTGAAACTTTAACCAACTGCTGCAAATTCTTAAACCCTCAAAATCCATTACCCTTCAATGTCTTACTATCTGATTTTTGTCGAAATGGGTTCCCTTTATATGCACTAGAAACTTGTTCTCTTATGCATAAAAACAGTATTTTTTTAGATAGTTATGCTTTGTGCAGTTCCTTAACTGCTGCTACTTCCATGAAAAATGTGAACTATGGTGATCAGATACATGCCCATATGAGAAAATCAGGTTGGTTATCTAGTGTGTATGTGGGTAGCGCTTTGATCGACTTGTATGCGAAATTGTCATTTGTTAGTTGTGCGACTATGATGTTTGATGAAATTCCGATGAAGAACACAGTTTGTGCAAATACTCTTTTATCTGGATATGTTGAGGCTAAATTGTGGGATAAGGGAGTTAGACTGATTAGAAATATGCCTTTTATGAATTTGGATTATGATCATTTCACATTATCAGCAATGCTGAGGACGTGCGGTGGGCTGCCTGCAATTGAGTTAGGCAGGCAAGTGCATGCCTATTTAACCCGTAATGTTTTTGATGTGGAAAATGATGTTTTTTTGCAGAGTTCGTTGATTGAAATGTATGGCAAGTGTGGTTTTGTAGGGAAGGCTCTGCAAGTCTTCAATTTGGCTGGATTTCAACTGGGAGGAAAGAGACATAGGGATATAGTTTTGTGGACTTCAATGCTTGGCGTGTATGGTAGAAATGGGCACTTTATCGAGGTGATTGGAATGTATGAAGAGATGTTGAAACAGGGGATCAGACCGGATGGGGTGACATATGTCACAGTCATCTCAGCTTGTGGTCACACTGGCCAAATACAACTTGGCGTTGACTATTTTGAATCAATGAGTCGGGATTTTAACTTCAATCCTGGCCCAGAGCACTATGGTTGTGTAGTTGATTTACTTTGCAGGGCTGGTGAGTTAGATAAAGCTTGGAATCTGATAAATGAGATGCGCGCCAAAGGGCACGAGAGTTCCAGCATTTCCATGTGGGGGGCTTTGCTTAGTGCTTGTGAGGAACATGGGAATATTGAGTTGGGTAGATTGGCTGCTCAAGAGGCACTCAAGTTGGAACCTCAGAATGTTGGGATCTACGTTATGTTATCAAATTTATATGCCAGGTTTAATATGTGGCATGAAATTGGCCAGCTGAGAGAAATAATGAAAGATAGAGGGTTGAAGAAAGATGTTGGGCGTAGTTGGATTGAGGTCACAAGTTAAATGGAATATTGTTTCTGAAAGAAAACAGTGCAACTATGGTTTTGACTTTGAGTGATGTTGGAGATTTATACAAAACTGAAGATGACTCATTAACCGAGCTATTTCAAGCTTCAAAATCACAAATTGTCAAGTATAAGATCTAATCAATATTCAGTATTCTAATGGAAGAGGCAATAATAGAAATGGTAAGTTTCAGAATTAGCTATGATATTCTTGAGGATTATTCTGATAGTCACCTAAGCTTGAGAACGAGACCCCTGTGAGATTTAATGGAAATGAGATACTCTGGAAGTGGTAAGACACAATTGTAAACTACCAGGGAAAAAAATAGCTGGTCAAGCAGGTCATAGAATTGGTTTTTCAAAATGTTAGAATTGGTGTAAATATTCACACTCATCATTCGACCTTCTGAGGATGTATTAGTTGATGAAGGCATGATTAAATGACAAATGATGAGAGCAGTTAGATTGTGGTTACAAGTTGAAAGGGATGATATCAACTCCAGTAGAGATTTTCAGGCATGCTCCTGCTTCAATTTTGTTGGAGGGATAAGATTCTTCTTTAACTTCAGTCAGCAAGTAGAAGGAACTCAGATGGCTTGACCATTATTTGATCGTTTGTGCAAACTCACCTTGGTTAGTAAGCTGGCAAGCCTTCCACATTCTTGAAGAACAGAAGCATGTTTATCTTGGATTCTGGTGAGTTGATTGTGCTACCCATTGTATTTTTAATCCTGTTTATCATCATCTTCATCAGGAAATTTCCTTTGTCTCCTTCTTGTTACTCAGAGAGAATAAGATCATACATTTATATTTTGGCTTATCAATTTGCCTCTTTATGCGCTTCCTCATGGTCAGCTTCTTGAGGACAAACTCAACAGCAACATGCACAAATTCATGGAGTATTTCTTTCTCAGCCATACTCTTACTTCTGAACGTAAATCAATCTTAGCATTCTAAGATGTCAATGACCTCAAGGTACCAGTGGATCCTGTACTTGTTCTTCTTCTCCTTGTAAACAGGCTAGCAGAATGGTGAAACTGCTGCAAAACCAAACACGGTCGTTACAAATAACTGCAAAAGAAATCAGTTGAAGCACACAGAGGCACGGACAAAAGCAAGAACAAGTGACACGATATAATTTAAGGGCTTTTTTAGTAATTTTATTCCAGAATGAATTCTTTATTGACGTTATTGCCCATCCAATGTTTAGCTCTGATTGGCCCATTAAACAAAGCATTTGTCTAATACAAGTAGGCGATCAATTTTTTTTTTTTTTCCTTCAAACCCCTAAACCATGCCTTTCTGTAATTTGCCAGAGAAAACCCCAATTTCTTTGAATCAAACTCTTGTATCTGAACAAGAGAGTGTTTTAAGAAGGATATGACAAATAATTTATCATCGAAAAGAAACAACGTCCAAGATCAGCCTGAAATTAGTGGGCCCACACCCAAATCACAGTGAACCAAAATGAGCAAACCGGAGGACACTGAAAAGAAGGTAACTATCGGTTTCAACACCCTTTTTTTTTTTTCTAGATTTCAACAATTACCCATCTCTTATTTCTCCAAAATAATGTTATCCAGAGAAAAAAGACCATATCTTGGAATTAATTTTTATTAGTCTTAGTGCCAAGACTTTGTTTTTGAGATTGCTTCATTGATACGGGATTTTATGTAGAATGTTAATTTCAATTTGAAATTAATTTTGATTTGGATGCTTACCCAGTTCTAGAATCACCATTATAAATGATATCCATAATTCAATTACTAGCTCTTTGAGTGTAATTCTTTCAAAATACATTTAAAAATTCTGGTTTTAGGGGGTTGGTAGCTGGAGTTTATGCTTTTTTTTTTTTAGCGTAGAGCTTCAAATTTTTAAAGTTTCTTTCTGTTCTCATTGGAACGGGTACCTGTTTTGTATTTCGTTTAAATTGCTTGAAAACAAAATCTGCTTTCAAGAGATGTTTTTTTTCTTCGTCTTTGAATGTCAGACCGTACTGTGTTGTAGATATGTCATTATTTTCATGTAGTTTGTGTAGTTTAAAGTCATGTTTTATTCCTAGTCAAATTTGAGAAGTTACCTATTGTTTACATCACCATAATGATTATAACTTTTGCATAACTAGAATCCATGAGGCTTTGTTTTGGTACTGGCATTACTTTTATGCAAATATTTTTTTGTTAAAATTTCATTTTTTAGTTTCATTGTTAATGACTTTGTTGTAGATTCCAAGTAAGAAGCTCAAAGATGTTGAGATTAGCATTCCAATAGTTTATGGCAATGTCTCATTCTGGCTGGGCAAAAAGGCCAATGAGTGAGTAAATTGTAGTTCTTCTTTAGATAGGCCTTTGCTATTTATTCATTGAGTGATATTTACTTTGGTTGATTTACTATTCAGGTATCAGTCACATAAATGGACTGCATATGTACGTGGGGCCACAAACGAGGATCTCGGTGTAGTGATAAAGCGAGCTGTTTTTCAGCTGCATTCTAGTTTCAATATTCCAATGAGAGTTGTTGAGTCACCACCTTTTGAGCTATCGGAAGCAGGTTGGGGTGAATTCGAGATTGCCATCACACTGTATTTCCACAGTGATGTTTGTGATAAACCCTTGAACTTGTGAGTCCCTTTATCTATTATTCAATTTAGTTTTAGTTGGCATGTTCTTGGAAATCATGGATTGAACCTTTTGCTTAATCATTCTCGGTATCAGTGTAATACAGAGGTAGCATTCAAAAGTAGTTGCTTCAAATAATATCTGAAAAATTGATACACTGTGAAATCAGTGTAACAACTTCTAGTATGACATGTTATTCCTTGAATTCAATATTGAGTTTGTAGGACTGCTATAATTATAGATATTGAAATTTAATTTTGGACCACTTTTTATATTCTTGGAGCATAGAAGTAGAATTCAGAAATATAAATGCACTGTAAACTATAGAAAACTTATGAAAAACGATGATAAGGTAAAACATAAAAAATTACCACATAAAAAAATACACCATTAAACAACCATTCAAAATGTAGCATTGGTATTGTGGGCGTTGTCCTTTCTACCTATTTGAAGAAGAATTAGAATTTACTAATAAACTTAAAAACTTAAAGATTATTAGTAGGTTTGTGATTGGCCTTTTATTAACTCAAAAAATTAATAATAAACTTTACAAACCTAGATATAGACTCTTATCTAATCCTAACCTTTCAGCTAAAAGACTCTAGAACTAGTCCTAATCTTACAAGGATTGACTTATTGCTTTCCTAAATCAACAAGAACTCTTCTGAGACTTTAAAAGAAAAAGAAAAATTCTAAACAAACCTGGATGTATTTTCCAGCAAAGCTTGAAATTACAATATTTCCCTAAGCTTAAAAATAAAATGTTAAACAAGCAGCTAAATATTTATAAATATAAGTATAAATGACTAGGAAATAATCCATAATATCTCAACTAAGTCCAGCATAGTATCTAGGCCATCACTGTAGGTTTCTTGAATTCCTCGTCTTTTTTTTTTTTTTTTGGGTTATAGTGATAAAAATTCTTGGTTTTCAAATTTATGGTTCGAAATACAGTCATTGCCAATCCACCCTTTTCATATATATATATATATATATATATATATATTTTTGTATATTCTTGTTGTTGGCATCATCAGCAGATGTTTGAGAAGGCTGTGGAGAGAGATCTTATTAGGGTATCAGTGTGTGAGGAGGTCAGTAGATTTCATGCGTGGTCTACAAATGACTCCATCTCCTTTCTATTCATGACATGAATTGTTTTGTGTTACTTGCAAATTTTGAGACAGTATCAGACCTGAAGATTAATATATGAGAGGAGTTATTTTCTTAAAGATTAACATGTAGAAGAAGTGATTTTGTGGGCATCAATTTGCATCTGGACATTTTTCTTTTTTGTATGACTTCTCTAGTAAGCTTTGTCGTCCAAGGTTGGCTCATAACCTACTTATAGTTTCATTAGTGGTATTCCTAGGTTCAAAGTATTTTGAGATCCTATGGTTGCCAAAATTTCTAGAAGAATGGAAAGATGTGAGGGGGTTTCTCTCTTGGTGAGCATATCACTCTATTCTAGATCGCATATTTAGCATTCCTCTACATTTTTCTTTGCTAAGACTCTCCAAGAGTTGTTGCTAAAATTGAAAAATCGACATGAGATCTGGTGTGGGAGAAAGAAGAGATCATGTTGTTATCTGCAAGATGGTGATCAAACTCGATTCTAAAGGGATTGTCTCGAAGTATTTTTCTAAGAACATTGCTCTAGTTGTGAAGTGGTTATGAAATTCCCTTAAAACCTTAAAAAAGGGCCTGCAGTGGATTTCAAGAGATGTCATGACGTAGAATTAGCTGTCACCTAACTTGGTTATTCACGCATGCCTTTGAAAGTTCATTCCAAAGATATCCCTTTTTTTCCTTCCCATCAATAAAGGATAAAGCTGGAAACAGGTCACATATTTGCTTTTAGGAAGTTGTTTGGAAAGAAAATTCATTTTTTAATCCTCTCTTTCGCTTCTACAAAATCTCTACTGTTCTCTATGGATCTATTCAAAGTTTTATTGCTTTGGAATGCTTCTTTTTTTTTTTTTTTTTCCAGAAACTTAAATGATCAGGTGTTATGGATTATTCCTTGTTACTTAAATCCTATTTTTCTAGTTTGTATGGGAGAATCCGAATTCTGAACATCTTCTCATGGATTTACAATCATCACATCTGTATTCCAATCTTCATTCCTTTTTCTTTAGCAAACTAAATTTGAAGGCTAGCATTTTCGATTCTCCAAAAAATTACTAACAAGGGTCCATCGCAAGTGCAGAGATCTGAAGAACTATTATTTTCTAACACATTCTATGCATTATGAAAGAAGTAAATATCATTTTCATTTCTTTCTTTCATTGTAAAAAGCTTTTTTCCAGTATCTTTGGAGTCAACCACTGGTATTTCTTGAGACAACCAGTTATGTATGGGTTTCTGAAAACTAATTTAAGAAATTCACAAAAGAGAGGCTCAAAGCTCTACTATTTAGTGGTACTTTCTGTTATATTGAAGTTGTTATTGGGCAAGATAGTTTTCTTTGTCCTCTTATGATCTTTCAATTTAACAGAAATTTGAAGGAGGCTCTTTTACTGATGTTCTATGCAGTTGGAGGTCATTACTCATCGGTTTTGCTTATTTCTTTCAGATAGATTTCTTTGTTTCCCTGAGAAGAAGATATCTTCTCCAATTTTCTTCCTGTAGCACACAAGAGTCATGGTCCCACTAAAGTGGATTCCTAGGAATGAGAACTGGAGGCAGTTCTCAGGTTATCAAGTCTGCATACCATTTCACCTAGCAACGTCCTTATAGCTAATGTAATAAAAAATTGAATATTAAAAACTTCAAGAGTTAGCCTATTTAAGGTTTAAATTATGCACAGATATCATCATTTGAAGCTGTACCCAGAGGACGAATCTGGCCCTATGTCAACTAAGAAGCCTGTTGTTGTGGAATCGTATGATGAGATTGTGTTCCCTGAGCCGTCTGAGGGTTTCTTCGCTCGTGTGCAGACTCATCCTGCCGTAACTTTGCCTAGATTACCTGCTGGTTTTACTTTGCCTCCTCCTGGTATGTTTTTCTATATGCATTTCTGTAAGTATTTCTCTTTACCTTATTCCTCAAAAATAATTGCATTCCTTTTATTTACAGTACCAGTTGATGATGATAGTAAAAGGAAGAGAGGTGACACTAAAGATCATCCTCTAAGCCAGTGGTTCATGAATTTCTCTGAAGCAGATGAGCTGTTACAACTTGCAGCAGCTCGCCAGCAGGTCAGAAAGAATTCCATATTTTCCTTTCCTTATTGTCCGTTCCATTATGTAAAACATTTAGGTATTAGTCACAGTATATTTCATAACATTCTCATATTATTGTAACATTTGATTGTCTATAATTTATGTGTTCTTAGAAATTCATACAGCATGTATTCTTCTAAGGCTCTATTTGTTTCCTGGAAAACAACCTATCTCTGGAAAATATTTTCTGTGGAAAAACTTTTCTGAGAAAAAGAGTTATTTTCTGTTGTTTAGCTGCAACACTGAAAATCACTTGGAAAATATTTTCTGATTTTTGGTCCCTATTAAGAAAATTAATCTTTTATTACTATAGCGCTAAGCGCCTATTATATTCCAAAGGGAATTAATAAATATATGAACATTCATTTAAAAACATGATAATTTATAGACTATGACAATGATACATCTCAAGATCCAGTTCCTTCATGCTGGTGAAAGAAATTTACAAGCATGCAGTTTCCTCAGGCAGCTTCATTAGTTAAACAGTTGGCTCATGTTGGTCCTCCTACTACTTAAGAAGGTAAGGTGCCAGAGAATTTCCAGAACTGATGCACATTTTAAAGCATTGATCTCAGCATCTCATTTTTTCCCGAGGTTGAGAATTCTATTTCATCTGTTAGAATGCATCACGAAAATCAAAGTTCGCATAAAGTGGTAATGCCTTTTGTGTTGCATGTAAACAGTATCGCAATTGATTTAAAATTAAAGATACAACCAAACGGACAATCATCACCAAAATCCAATCAAAGAACCTAATTAAAGAGGCCACCAATTTGTAAAGATAAGCTATTTATAAATCATAATCAAGGAGACCATCAATCTCCATCATATTTAATATAGACAGATTTTATAGGGGAAAAAGAAACTCTTAGTGGTTGTTGTTGAAACGCTGATGATGTTGATGGATGATTTGCTGCCAGTATGGTGGTTGGTGGCAGTGAAGCAGTAGTGAAGTAGTAGTGCAAGCCTTCTTTCATTTGTCCAAACCCTTTTTACATGCTAAAGCCTAAAGAAAAATGACTCCTCGTTTAAAATCGAAAGTCATTTACCGTGTTCTAGAGTTGTTTGTCCTTTGACCAAGTGAATATTTTCCTTTGACTCTTTATTTTCTAGTCCCAAACATTACAAAATAAAGAAAATGTTTTCCTAGCTGTACACTCTGGAAAACATTCCTGAGAACAAATGGAGCCTAAATTATATTTGTATTCTTTATAGGGATGGCAACCTGGTGGATGTCGGATCCGCCCTAACAGGGCAGGGATTCCTCGCCCCCATGGCCATCACAGGGCAGGGGTGGGAAATTCACCCTTTGTCCCATAGGGATCCTAGTAAAAAAACATGTATTTTTTTAATGTATTTTTATGCATATTGTGTGTGTGTGTGTGCGTGTGTGTGTGTATTATGTGTTTTATTATATTTTTTTGCTATATATGTTCATGTATACTGTAAAATATTTTAATTTTATAATTTAATATATTCAAATTTTTTTAAAATAATTTTAAAATGATAGAAAAATAGAAAAAAAATTTAAAAAAAATGCGCAGCAGAGATTCCCCACAGAGGAAGGGACGGGGGGAACTCCGCCCCCCCCCCCCTCTCTCTCTTCCTGTTTCTCTTGTCAAGAGGATGAGGCTGCAGATGGCCCCCACTCATTATTTTGTATGCTGAAAAAATTCTTTTCAAATTTATGAACATGATATAGAATATATAGCGATGATTATATATTTGCTCAGATAGTTCCTTATACGCTTAATATAGAATCTTTCTTTCTTAATTTCCTTTAGTGGTATATACGGGTCGATAGCCACCACATTTCTTATCCTGATAGTGCTCTTTTCATTGAACACTTAGAAATGCTGTGAAGAATTTGGAAGTTGTGGTGGAAAGCACATGAGAGATAGTTGGATACATTATATTTTGAATTTTCAGTTGTTTCTCTGTTTCAATGATAAAGAACATGAGGTATGGAGGGAATAAATAGTGCAGTTTTTTTTTCAATGTTTTTGCTCTAGTATCTTTGATTTGATTGGTCAAGCATGAAAATAGTCACTATAGTTGACTTCAATACAATGATAGACTATAGACTTTTATAAACGATTTGGGAAAACCCTACAATGGTGTAATCTTTTTCAAGGAGCAGTTCTCCTTCATTCTCACCTTATATTTTTTCCATTGTTGGGATCCTTTTCTTTTTCCAATGTCAGTAAAATGCAGTCATAGAAAACAAAGTTAAATAGTCCCCAAATTACATGGAGACAAAAAGCTGGAATGTCACACTCTGGTGCACAACTGGTCTAATTTTTTTGCTGCAGAAGTTGAGGGGTCAACCATAAAGACGGACCCAAATGTTGTCATGTCTTCAACTCACATGAACTCTACCATATATGCTTTTCAAGAGATTGTTACATGTCAACACTCCAAATGACCGATAGACTTCATTTAGACCTTTTCAGTCTACTTTCTCCATTATACTTTTCTTTCCCTAACTATTCTTGTACTTCTATTACTGCAACTGGGTAACCCTGTACTCACTTTCTATCATCTCATTGTTCACCATGTTACTTGTTCTTCGACAACACCACATGTTGAAAATCCCTCTGTTCCATAAATTAATCGCATGGACATTGATGTTCCGTTGTCCTTGCACCCAAAATGTTTTCAAACAGAAAAGTGACTGCACAAAGACAATGGTGAGTTGTAAAGGCTTGAAAATGTTTAGTTGATCTTATTCTTTTTAAAGTAGTTATCCCACATGTAAGCTCTGATAGACTGACATTTACTTCTGTCCTAATCACGGGTGACATAAACCAGTATCTATTGTTGGATAAAATATGCTGTTGTCTGATACTCTCTGATTCATGTTTTGCTGGAATGAGTCTTTTTCTAGCACCGAAGGTGTTGAACTTTGTCCTTGCACATTGGTTGTGCAAGTGTGTGTATTTGTGAGAGAAAAGATAAGTTAGAGAGTTTGGACCTTGTGAAAGAGAGAGAGAGAGAAGAAAGAGGTAAGAGATTTGGACTTGGAGATAAGAGTCTGCAATTAGCATTTAACAAAGTCTGCCTTTTGTGAGAGAAACTGTATATGTATGATGGTTATTAATTTCCTCCAGTGATTCATCAAGAAATTGTTTGCTAATCTTCTGTAATTCTTGAGAAAGGAGAGATTTGGACCTTTAGGTGCTTCACCCTTTTTTTCTTTATTGGTATAATAATGGATTCACCTGGAAAGCCAGGATCATTTGGGTGTACACTTGCACGTGATGGAAAGTTAATGAGTTTTCTTTCCTTATTTCATTTATTTCTTTGGTTGTTCTCTCATGATATCTAGCTAAGGTGGATGCACTACCAGTTTCCAAGGTATCTCCTTGGTTCAAACTTCTCATATGTGCAAACTCCATCTGCCTCCTGATATTGCCATCATAAAGGTGGAACTAAAACTACAACTCACTATTTACTCTACCATCACGTTTATCTGTCTTCCCAACTATTTCAACAGCATGGCTTTATGTTTTTGTCAAACTGAATGATTCTCCCAATCGACAAAAATGTTTGAAGATAAAACCATAAAAGCATTATCCGTCGTTATTTTTCATCAAAAGTTGAAGATGTCATGATCACAATGGTTTTTCATCTGTATAATGATACAAAAAAAAGCAATTTTTAAAACTATTTTACATTAGAAAAGTTTCAAACTTTTTGTGAAGTAATGTGCATTATTGTCAATTTTTAAAATGATACCGTTAAGGTTGCAATGAAGGTTAACTCAATTGGATTATGCTAAGATCTAATTTTTGTGCTTTTAGGCATAATAAGGAATGCTTAAAGGTTAAAATGGAAGACATATGTTATCATTTACAATTGCTTGCATTTAGTCAGGGCGATATGACTGCAATTCTGAAAGCATTTGCTAGATCTCAAAACCAAATTGTTGGGCATGCATGGTTATACTAGCCATCCCTTGGCCATAGGGGGGATAGAACTGGACACCTGTGCACTATATTGGGTGACCCAAAATTGGGTTGTTGTTCCATTTTGACTTTGTTTGCTACTAAGTCTAGTATATCATGTTGTTCATTGTATAGCAATAATTGAAATTGCTCAAAACACTATTTGCAATTTGCTTCCCGTGGTGGTTCTATTTTAAAAAGGGATGTTGGAATGAGGAGATTGTGAACCATAGGATAAAACCAGGTTGGGTGAAATGGAGAAATGTGATGAGTTTTATGTGATTGCAAACTACTTGCTATGTTGAAGGGAAGGTTTTACTGAACTATGATTCCACCAACTGTTATATATATTGGCAAATTTTGGCCCGTGAAAAGCATGTATACAGTGTTAGCATAATAAAAATGACAATGACAAGAAGATGCGTAGAAAGATAAGGATGGACTGGATGAGGAATAATAAGGTTTAAGGAAAAGTAGAAACGGCATCAATTGAGAAAATTTTGAGAAAGGGAAGATGGAAATGATTTGTATATGGGCATCATAGGGCAGCAAATGTACAGGCATGGAAGGTTCAGTATATTGATGTTGCAGGAAAAAGGAACGAGCAGGTGTAGATTGACTGGGGAGAAAGTAATTAAAGAAAATTTAATGACCCTGGATCATAAGGACTGTTCAAAACCTGGTGGAATGGAGGAAAGGATATAGGCAGCCAGCTGTAACTGGTTTGGAATTTAAATTTAGTTGAGCTAAGTTGCATCTCATCAGGATCTATCTTGAATGGTTGTGAAAATTTGATGTAGTCAGGACAGTGGTTTACATGTATGCTTTCTTATGTGCAGCCATAGCACAGAATTTCTCAATGATTTCTCTGTTTCTAATAATTTCCAAAGCTATTTTAATGAATAACTGAAAAAGAAAAAACCTCCTACATTTCATATATTTCTGTAGTCTTTTATTGTCAATGATCATAAGGATGAATAACTTATTTCTTCAAAATTAGAAACTACTTCCAGTAGTAGCACGGAGTGCGAATGGTCTTTTCTGCAAATTGCTTTCACTCAATTAAATTTACTCATTTGATTCTGAATCCTAAATGTCCAGCTTCTTTATGTTTGAAATGAACTGCGGTTTGAGTAAGAACTATTGCAATTGATAAATAACTTTTATGTTGTATAGACATAAGTGCTGCACTGTTGAATTTATTTATCATTTTTGCATTAGAAGCATAGTTTCTAAATTTGCTCAGGTGAAATATTTAATTTAGATCCATTGTATGTTTTAGGTGCAAGGTCATATAGCAAAACTCCGACGACAGATAAGCTTGATAGATGGACAGAATCAACAGTTGAAATCTCCCTCAGAACGGTGACTGCACGTTCCTCTTGCAAATTCTTCGAGGTTTCTACTTCATATTCTTTTCATAGCGGAAGGCCATAATGGCATAGGCATGTAACAATAGTCTTTATTAGGAGATTTATTTTCTTTTCATTTTCTTTTTTCTTCTTCCCATTCAGTGACTATATATGAAAATGTATGAATGTATTAATAAACAAAAGAAAAATGTACAATTTGATTCTTTCTAGAAGGAAAATTCAATTTTGCTCTACTGTCTGTAACTAAAAGTACTTCCTTTCAAATTCCCATTTGATACGCATGCTGATTAATAGATCTGCTAACCCTCAGAGTTAGCTCAATGAAAGGGGAGGTAGAATGACAATAAATATATCGTATTCTAGTCGCTTTTCAGAGTACTTGTGTTCCAAGTTACACTCTGCAATTTGTCACAGGCGCACGTTTTAGCTTTCAGCAACTCCTGGATCACGTTTACCGTTTCCAAATTTGTGGGTTTGAGAATGAGTTTGTCTATGGAAAGGAGGGTATGCTGATTAGGTTTATTACTGTTGTGTAATTATTTTTATACGTATGCTATGCATGGAACCCTGATCCATCAATCGCGCTAGTTGAATAAACTTGGATTTGGCGTCCAAGCGGCTTTGGTTATCAGTTTTGCAGAGTTCATGTGCTTTTATTGAAGTGCCCTTTCAATGAATTATGTCAATAAAGATGAGGGCCCTTTTCAAGTACTACCATTAGTTCTTGTGATGCTATTTATAGATGGTAAATAGAGATGGGGTCATCGACTCTGGCATTTTGATGGGGCCTATTTTGTGCTGTCATGGTCATTACAATTCCTTCGTCAATCTCATCTTGGTTTGGCACATACCAGGTACAACCCTATCCTTAATTCTCATAAATTTTCTTAATTTCCGTGAACGTGTCCACCTAAATAATATTCTCTTCTCACAACTGGCAGAAGTCCATCTCTATCTAAGCAAGGCATTTTATGGTCAAGGTCCTAATCCAATTATTAATGTTTGTTCAATTGTCTTTTTTTTTTAGTTGTTTTTAGTATATTTGAAGTCACTATATCAACAATCAATACCCGATTGATAATATTAGTTTTGATCTTACATGCCAGTCTGAGCCCTACGGCCCTTTAATTCTGACTGTCCCTACAACCCATGTGAGTATATTTAATTTTGCTTGCTTACAGCTCTGTCGCATCCCAATCTGTTTATCTGAATTTAGAGTATCTATAAAAATGTGATACCATCTCTTGCGAATATTTCAACTGAACATGGATACTCACATTATTATTAAGTTCCATCATGCATTTTCTTTGAACCCAGATGGGGGTGAACAGAATTATTTGCACTTTTCTTGCATCTTGATGGCATAAGTGAATTCTTTTCTTCTTTAACAAGCAGAGACAGATAATGCTGTTGCAAAAAACTATAACTGTTAAATTATAAACTTTAAGTTTTTAGATATTTCTAACTATTTCTAGAAATAATTTAGATACATTCCCGTATTAATTCTATAGATATTTACAAATCTTCAATGTTAATCTATTTTTAAAATTAATTTTTCACTCTTAAAATTTATATTGAGAAAATCTATTATCAATGAGAAAAAAAAAATTTCTTCCGTTTTTCCCCCAAAAATTGCTATTTGCAATAGCAATCTGTAGTAGCAGAGTGGATAAAAATAACTAAGAGGAAGAAATTTTACAAAATTTGGAGGATCTAAAAGAAAAATCTAAATGGACAGTTGCAAAGATCTGGCAAGTGAAAAATAGCCGTTTGAATTGACTGAAATGATCTTACAAGACCCCACTATGTCGTCTTTACAGGAAAGTATGGAGGCAAGAGTAACATGGCCTTCATGTGACGAACAATAGGCAGGGTCATTATCAACTATAAAGAAAATGCGCTGCTATCTTGACTCTCAGCGGAGCACCGTTTTTGGTGAGATTGGTGGGCCTGTGCGGTCTGCAAATTTTATTGTCCATTCTTCAAATCAAATCTCATTCACAGAACATGAAAGAGTTTCTCTCAAAGATGGCGACCCAATGGTATTTTCTTCTCTCTTCTGGTGCTTTAGCTTTAAAACAAATTTTACTTGAGGTGGAACCATTATGCATGCATGTGTATACATATGTATGTATATGTGTGTGTGCGTTAATCAAATAGCAATATCTAGCAGAAGCTAATCAAAATTATTAGATTGCATGTTTATCTTTGAGTTAAGGAACCGTTCAAGAGTTTGATGTTTCACACCATGAGTTTGAATGAATTCAGGAAGATATGAATTTCAGCTTGGTAAATTTAGAGTTACAACTTAGATGTAATTTCGTGTATTACTCTTACCCGTAAAAAGAACCAATACCTGAGGTTACATATACGTTTTATGCGTGTGGGTATAGATGGACTGTCGTGGACATTTTGGGGTTGGAGAAAAACGAAAGGAGAAGACAGAAATGCAGGACATTCCCGTACATGGCGTTAAATCTAGTTTCTGCAGATCACTTTCCGAGGCTAAAAACATGTAGCTAGATATAAATACTTTGATATATGCTTTTCCAATTCTGGTGGTGGTGGTTTAAGCTGGACCACATGGGAAGCCTTTATTATTGAGACAATTTTAGGAACTAGCAAAAACTGCTCCACCTGATAATTAGATAGATAGGGTTTGCATATTTAACAAAAAGCATAATTGCTTTCATAGGTCTTTCAAGTACAAGTACAACCCAAATTTCCTTCCACCTTCTCCATACCTAAACACAGCTGTGATGAAGATATAAGCATTGTTATGTGATTATGGCATTATTGATTACCAATTCTTCAGCTCTTGATTTGCTGATTTATGTGAATCTGTGTGTGTATATATATGTGTGTGTGTGTGTGTATATGTGAAACTAAAGTAGGATTTTAATTTTATTTTCATAGTTGGAATGTTAATCTATTTAAAAAATTTAAAAATGTAATTTCAAAATTTAAAATGTCTCACTATTTTTCTTATTAGATAAATATATCAAATAAAAATATTAAAATTCTAAAATACTTGTCTGAAAATTTCATTTCTCATCCTTTAATATAATCAAATATGTCACTAAAATACTTGTCAGCCTAACTATAATAGTTTTTTTTTTTTGAACATTTTAAGTTATGCTTTAAAAGAGTTGGGTGAGATCTTTCACATGTTGGAGAGACAAATGCAGCTTTTTTAGTGTAGATTCCTGAAGGTGGTAGCTAGATTAAACTAGACTATTTGTAAAGAAGTATGATGCCTTGTGGTTCTGATAGTTTAGTTTAGGACATTAGCTCTATGTCTGGGAGAAAGGAAAATAAGAGAGGAAGGAAAATAAGGAAGTAAAATAACAGAGGAAAGACAAAATCTATTGTTTGGGAAGGGAGAGAAAATGGGAGGGTAGGGAAAATATTTGAAATTTTCCCCTATGCATTTTCTATCCACAATGGAGAGAAAAAATGGAAGAATGAGAGGATTTTGCTGAAATAATCATCATGCCCCTAGACATTGTAGAAAATTACAGAATCTGAGCAAAAATCGGATCGAATTGAACCGAAAAACCAATCGAATCAAGCTGATTCGGTTTGGTTTGATCATTTAATAAAATTAGTTTATTTGGTTATAATTTTAAAAAAATTTGGTTTTCAGTTTTTTAGATAAAAAACTAAAAAATCGAATTAACCGAAGTAATTAATAAATCAAATCCATTTGAATCGAACCAACTTTAAAATATATGTAATTTAATTGAAACAAACTGAACAGAACCGAACTTTTTATAAGATTGATTCAGTTCGGTTTATAGACACATAAATTTCGGTTTAATAGGTTCGTTTAATTCGATTTTTTTAAAAAATTTGGTTTGGTTTGATTTTAAGAATAAAAATTTTGGTTTATTAAAATACGGCAATAAATCGAACCGAACCTACCAAACCGTCTGTTTGCTCACCCCTAATTACTGGAACCAAAGTTGTTTCATTTGTTCTCATCTTCACTCGACAATTCCCGGGTAATATTTCAATATTTAAAAAATATCTTTGTTACATTTCAATATTTAAAAAATGTATTTAAAAATATTTTTGGTACATTTCAATATTTAAAAAATATAACTCAATCTATAAATATATTTTTTTAACATTTCAAATATAAAAAAAAAATTTAGAATTTTTTGCATATTAGCATTATATTTATCATTATATAAATTTTAATTTCATATAAAATCAATTAATTTATAAAATAATTATTTTTTACCATTATACAATATAATTATATATCTAAATGTTTTCTTTAATAAAGGGTAAAATTGAAATTATATGAAATATTATTTTCCTTTTCTTCCATATTTGACTATCCAAATAAGAGAAAATAAATTTATTTTTTTTCTCTTTTTTATCTAAACATTCCTTATTTTCGTTTTTCCCTACGTAATTTTGCCAAACACAGGCTACAAAAGTATATGTGTTTGTGTATATAAGGGTAGGTTATAGGGTTAGGCTCAAGAATCTCAGTAAATGTGACAATGTGAAGATGGAAGGCGTTTGAGGTCAAGACGTGCAAAGATGGCAGTAACATACACATGGGTTTGCGAAATATTTGGATGTACTGTGTAAGGAGTCTTGTTTTTATGTGTTTTTAGTCCACGGAATAAGAAGCCCTACAATTACAAAAAACCAAATCGTCAACAGCCTTGTACTCTCCAGTACACTTAAATTGTGGTCCGTGATTGCAGGTGGCTATATGTTTATTATATATGTGTATGGTATATGAGTGAGTGAGAGAGAGTGAGAGAGAAAGAGAGAGAGAGAGAGATTAACTTCTAGGCAGGGTAAAAAATGAGAAGCAGTATTTCCTGTTCTCAAAGAAAGAAACGCAGTATTCTCAACACATAATTTGTCCTATGTAAACCAAAAAAACACATGAAACGAAGAGATTATGGTTAGATATAGACAATGTCACTAGCCCAGGGATGAAAGTTTGCTATATATTGCGATAATAAAACTTGAAAAGATTAGGTGGGGATTTCGAAATATGATTTTTGAGATCTTGCTAGAGATTGAATTGGAAACTGCATGCACGGCAGTGTGTGTATGATCTTGAAACTGTGTTTTCAAAGATGCTAACGTAAGAAAAGTTCACTAATGTACCTTAAATAATGAAAAAGTAGTATTAAACACCTAACTAAAGCATAGCATACAGAAGTGTGGTGATCACTGTTTCGAGCAATTGGGGATTTTTTTTTTTTTTCTCTTGAAGTAAACTGTTAAAACTAATTAACCGTTTACGGGTTAAAGATTTTATCGGTTTGTTACCTGACAAAGTTAAGCAGGCGATTATAAAGTCCTAAATGTCACCACTACGCATATAAACAGATTGTGAGATAAGTAAGAGAAAAATCTTTCTAAGAGAGACTGAAATAGGAGGGTCCATATTGTCATTCGGAGGGCCAACACAGAAGTGTAAACCAATGGGCTTGGCTCCCACCATGTCCTCGCCTCACATACACATACCCCAAAACACCCGTGGTATGTCCTTTGCCCCCACACCACACTCCACATGACCTCTTCCTCAACTTTCTTCATAAATACCCCCATCACCTCCTCTATCCTCTCCATCGCGTCCACTTCTCCATCCTCTCTCCTCTTATCTAACTTTAACCATTCTCTTCTTTGCTTTGAACACCACCGACTAAACTCAACCACCCAACAATGGCCATTCGGAAATCAAACAAACTCACTCAAACAGCAGTCCTCAAGCAAATTCTCAAGAGATGTGCAAGCTTAGGCAAGAAACATGGGTATGATGATGATGGCCTCCCTCTTGACGTACCAAAAGGTCACTTCGCTGTTTATGTTGGAGAGAACAGAAGTAGATACATTGTCCCTATCTCCTTTTTGACTCACCCTGAGTTCCAATGCCTGCTTCGACAAGCTGAAGAAGAGTTTGGCTTTGATCATGATATGGGCCTCACTATCCCTTGTGAAGAAGTTGTTTTTCGCACTCTAACATCATCACTCAGATAAAAGAAGATTAGTGTGATGGTGGGTAGTGTTTGCATGAAGAAGATGGCTATAAGATGAAGCCACACAAGCTAGCGACTGGCTTCTCTTGTTTTTTAACATCTTCTCCATTGTGATTCTTGATATAAGCTTCTTTTTTTCTTTTTGGTTATTATAATTTTTTTCTTTGTATTGGCTCTTCCAACGCTGATGAGGGTTTTTATTTCTAATTAGTTACTAACCTAGATTTGTATAAAGTTCGGTTTTCCTCACAGATGTCAACATCCCTGTGAGAGAAGTTTTTAAGCAATGCAAGGGTTATTGATTGCCTCTTTAACCTTACAAATCTTTTCCCCTACATGTATTGTTGTGTGTGAAGTGAATGGATATAAGTCTTGAGCTACCAATAATCAAAGGTAAAGTGCATGGCTACCAGCAAAGACAAAGCGTGATATTTAGTCAAATCAAACGCAATCAATCATGTACATCTATGAAGGGCTCCACAGGCCACTGTCTTACACCATAGTTTGTCAGAAAATGTGGGGTACACAAGTATGTACAGATCTACAGATGCTATAACCCCCTTTCGTCCCCCATGTTCATATAGATAATTATTTGAACGATAACCTCGGTTTTCTTTTTCCGGAAGTGCAAGGAAATGAACTTTTTCTTTTGTTATGGTGATGGACGGGTCATTTCATACAGATCCAACCGTTGGTTTGTTAGGTTCAACCGCTCGTTCGTTAGGTTTTCACTTCAGCAGAGTACAACTATTAAAGTACCCTCCCCGAAAGAAAATGATTAACCCTGTGCTGGCAAATCTTGCGGGGACGGATAAAAATAAAGTCGAGAAATAAATTTATTTTTTTATTTATTTTCTTTCTTTATTTTTGGATAAAAAAGAAAAAAATAAATTTTATTTTTTATTTATTTTTCTTTCTCATATTTGGATAAACAAAAAATAAGAAAAAAAAATTTTTTTTTTGTTTTCAATTGAAATATTAAGAATAAAAAGATAAATTCATTATAATTTTATTTAATCATTATATTTTCTATTCATTTTAGAGAGAAAAATCAGAATTATTATTTTTTCACTTTATTTTTTTTCATTTTCAAACAATAAAAAATTGTAATCCTTTCTTACTTTCCTTTCTTATTTTTCTTCTTTATTTTCTTTTGTTTACATCCAGCCTTATTTTCATAAGCACGTGAGTTTGGACCTTTTAGATTTGACAGTAATGATTTTGTACACTGTGTGAAGTGGCTTGAGATTTGATTTTAGTGACTGCATTATAGATTTTTCAAAGTCGATGTTGAGTTAGGCCTATAAAAATAACAAATAATGTTTGTGGATAAAATTTGTGCATATATATAACTCACAATGGATAAACTTTATACTGAATTAGAACTCTTGTATAACACTTGTACTTAAACTGAATTAATGTACATAAAAGTGGTTCTAAACCATTTACACAGAAATACAGTATTACTTTCAATTCTTATTTTATGTTCTCTTTTCTTTTATCTTGATTTCTACTAGGTTGACAATGGATCACACCTAAATATCATTCAAGTTGATGGTGTTTACCTACACACTCACCTTTGATTAACAACTCGTAGCCAATATATCAGATCCAATTGACTCTGGTCAAATGTTAATTTTTTATAATTCTTGAGAGTTGATATTGACAATACCTAGCTAATGGACAAATTACTATTGTATTTTACTCTTGACAGTTTGAGGGTAAACATCTTTTAGGCACTCTTATGGGGACAGTTGTATGCCAGTTGAGACTATGTATCACTTATTGAGAGATGAGTTGTACCAGTTAGGAGAGAGGATCGCCCATATAGAAGTTGTTATGAACATGACCAATAATAAGTCCAATAAAAGCCCACAAGCTAAGGACTCAAATCTAGGGGATGATCTGGTCAATTACCAAAGGCATGCTCTCATGCCTAGATAACCAATCCTCACTGCCGCTGATTACTCACAAATTACTAGTAAGATCGCATCTAAGAACCATACCATGTTTAATAACATTATTAATTAGATGGCCTCAGTAATTAGTCTATTAGTAAAGGACAACAAGATCGCTCAAAAGGACATTCGAATGAGGTTGGATCAAATGAACAACTGCCTCAACCGATTGACTACCTTCCTTGAAATAAGGCAAGCCCCTGCGCTAGATAGGAGTCCTTATTGAGGCCTCTAGCTCTAGAAGGCCTTTTGCTCAAAGAGAACAAGGTCCAATGCAAATTCTTACTCGTCCCAATCACTCTAATTTAGGGATTCTTCAAAATCCTCAAGTATTTGGTAGCCCATCGTTCGACTAATAAGGCAAACCCGCTTCTCAAGGTACTTTCCACCAGGCATTCCAGCCAAATGCTCAACTATCACCTTACTAGCAGCACAGGGGCCAGGTATGGTTTTCACTTATGATATAATTGGAAATGTCATCCCTTTGACAGGTGTTATGGGCAAGCAAGCATTTCAGCCTCAGTATAAATATGAGTATCGTCCAAGCTACTTGGATCGGTACGAGCTGATAGATGCTCTTGAAAAGATGGGCGTTAACGTAAAGCCCTTACTAAGGCCGACTTATTCAAAGTCGTGCTCTGACTGGGTAGATAAATTATATCTTTTTCTGAGGGGTTACAAAATTTCAGAGTTTACCTTATTTTCAGGATAGGATAATAACTCAACAATTGAACATTTCGTCTAATTTTCCACGGCATATGGAGAAGTAACGACAAAAGACTTCTAGAAACTATAATTGTTTAGGAACTCTCTCACTAAAACGGCTTTTACATGGTGCATGAACCTTCCTACTAGATATATTGTAAGCTGGAAAGTCATGGAGGAGAAGTTTCATACTGAATTTTACAACACTTTGGTCAATCTCGCCCAAACAAGACAGCTTGCAAGAGATTTGATCAAGAATTACATCCTCAAATTTAGGAAGGTAAGGACTTTGTGTCATACTAAGCTTTCTGAGGTGAACTATGTTGCTCTAACTTTGAAAGGATTGCACTTCGAGATCAGGAAACACTTTGAAGAATATAAGTGCAGAGATCTGTATGAGTTAAGTGCCAGGGTGGCAGATTTTGAAAAACTATTGTAGGAGGCTGAGAAAAAAAAAGCCTTTTTAAAAGGGACGTACAACAAAGATGCTTATGTAGCCATTTTAGAGTATGAAACGTTAGACTCAGATGAAGAAGAGATGAAAATCACTGAGTTAGTACCCAATAAGGGTTACGAATGCCCAACATTGGCCAAACTGAAGCCTCAAAAGAAAATAAGGCCAAGCAGAAGTCTAGGCAAATAGTGAAAGAATGCTCGTTCAACCAAACCAAGGTAAACAAAATATAGGATTGTCTAGTCAAAGATGGGCAACTTAAGCTCTCTGATGGTTATATCATTCTCCCGTTATAGGAGAAAAAAGGGAAATATTACTACAAGTGCCACAACATATGGAGGCATTTGACCAAAAATTGTATTTATTTTAGGAATGTGGCGTAGAAGGCCATCAAGGAAGGAAGGATTGTTTTTCCAACTAAGAATAAGGCACTGGTTAAGACTGAGCCTTTCTTAAAGGTTACAATCCATGGTTCAACCGGTGTCATCATAGGTTAAAGGAAAGAAAACTATAACCAAAATAGAAACCATACATACTTCGGCTAACAATAAGAAATAAATTATTAGGGTAAGACTAAGCGTTTATTCAATTAGTGAAGAAAGGTCCATTACTCCTACCATGACTGATAAATAGTTAGAAATGAAGCTCGTTGCTTTGGCATACGAGGGAGTACAAGAAGCAAAGTTAGTGTGTCTAAAGTTCCACACTGAGTTCAAACCCATAGCCAAGGCAAAGCCAATTCAGAGAGAAGTTGAGCCATAAAAGCCAAGGTATAAGGCTTATGAACGCCCAAGCATCCTTTATTCTCATACCCTACAAAATAGGTTGGCCAAGCTCCCGAAAGTTTGAAATACTAGAAGGCAGATGAGCGAACACTACCTAAGTAGAGTTATCTTGGTAAAGAGATCAGTTAAGGTAGATTAACCCGAGCCACATAGAGTAAATCGGCCAATAAAGACCTTTAAGCCAAACCTCAATGGAGGACCACAGTCCCAAAAAGGGGGTTTATGACCATCTTGCCTTTGGGCAAGCTTCGCAAGCCCAAATGATGAAAACTCATAAAAGAAGGTTTCAAAGGGAAAGACAACAATTTCAAGTTGAGTTAGAAGATTTTAGGGGCCCCGAAGGAATGCTGAAATGAAGGCAAAGGCTCGGTATGAAAAGGAGATTGAGAAGGTCAAGGCGAAGCAAGAAAGGAAGAGCTTGAACGTTGTTAGAAAATCTATAAGCCAAACAATAAGCGCAAGCCCCTATGACATAAAAGATCCATCACAACAAGTGTGGGTCAATGAAGGTCTGAGTGCCTAAGAAACCTAAGGATGAACAATCCAATGAAGGCTTGTCTGGTGTTACAAAGGATAAGGCTAAAGTGAACATGATTTGCTTATTGCCTGCAAACTTTTAGGCCAAACCTAGACAAAGGGCCGCACTTGCAGGGGATGTAATCTGCCCGAGTTTAGATGATGAGAATAAGGGGAAGACAACTATAGTGGTTTTACAACCACCTCTATTAACTCTAACTAATCATATTCGACCATCATATATTAAGGCTGAGTTGAATTCAGTACCTACCAATAAGGTCTTCATAAATAATGGGTTTGAGGTCTTTATCATCCAAACAAGGTTCTTGAAGAAGATCAGCCTAAGTAAAGACCAAGTGAAGAGGGCCAACATGTCAATGAGGGACTTAACAGGAGGGGAAACTGTAATTGATGGATATATTGATTTGGATTTGAAGACTAGGAGATATACCACCAGGGAATGTTTCTTCATAGTTGATGTGAATGGTAGTTACATTCTCCTATTGGGGAGAGATTGGATTCATATTAATTCTGCCATCCCATCTTTGTTGCATCAGATGATGTGGCTTTGGAGATCTAACGGAGAAGTTGAAGTCATTCATGGAGATCCAAACCCATTTCTTAAAGTAGTTCATTTGGTAGATGCTATCATGCATCAGGACGAAGTGAATTTTAAAAACATTGTCAAGGGCACAAGTGGGGACAAAACTATGACCAAGTTAGATTAACTTAGAGTACTCCTATCTAAACTTGAGTAGCCAGCCTCAGTAAGTATTAAAGGTTGTTCTCTAATCACCAAATTTGATGGTTAAGTTAGCCAAAATAAAAGAATGCTTCAAGAGAATCAAAAGACTTATCTTGAAGCATAACTCAATGGCCTCAGCCTAGTGCATCTATGAAGATGAGCGAGATGATCACATGAGTCAGTTACGAGTGTCAGGCCTCAAAATCACACCCAAGTTGGATGATCAACAAGCTGAGACTCAAAAGAGGTGAACTTGGGTACTAAAGAGTTGCCTCAACTAATATTCATCAGTGTCAAGCTAAATGCCTAATTTGAGGCTAAATTGGTGGAACTGCTCAAAGAGTATAGGAATTGCTTTGCTTAGGACTACTCAAAGATGTTAAGATTGGATAGGGCACTTGTGGAACACCATTTGTAATAAAAGGAAGGGTTTTGCCCATTCAAACAACCAATGAAGAGAATATCCTAAAAAGTGGAAGAGCTAGTGAGAGAAGAGATAAAGTGACTCTTGATCGTTGGGTTCATACAAATAACCACTTATGTTGAATGGCTTTTCCAATATCATCCCTGTTATGAAAAAAATGGGAAGTTAAGGATTTATGTGGACTTCAGGAACTTGAAGGAACTTGAACTTAGTTATGCCCAAAGACAAGTATCTCATGCCAATTACAGATGTGATGGTAGATGCAGTAACTTGCAATATGATCCTTAGCTTTATAGATGGGCACTCAGGGTATGATCAGATGATTATTGAAGTAGACATAAGCGAGACAGCCTTCAGGTGCTCATTGTCAATTGGTGCTTATGAATGGGTTGGTATGTCATTCGGCCTAAAAAATGTTGGGGCTATATATTAAAGGACATTGAAAAGGATCTTCCATGATATGATTAGGAAGTTAATGAAAGTATACATCGATGAAGTGGTGGTTAAGTCCCAAAATGAAGCTAAACACCTAGTTGAGTTAAGGAAGTCATTTGAGCGAATAAAGGAGCATAAGCTTAAAATGAACCCCTTAAAATATGCATTTGGAGTCTCAGCCAAAAATTTTCTTGGCTATTTAGTACACCAAAAAGGGCATTGAGGTTGATAATAACAAAGCCAGGACAATTATAAAAGCAAAGCCCCCATCCATGATGAAAGAATTGTAGAGGATGATTGGCCAAATAAACTTTTTGAGAAGATTCATATCCAAGTCCTCTGGTCGGTTAAGTATTTGGGGTCCTTCACTCAAGCTCAAGGACAAGGATAAGTTTTGTTTGGGATGATGAACACCAAAAGGTCTTCGATGAGATCAAACGATATCTAATTAAACCCCCAGTTATGACTCCCCCAAGGCCGAATGTTTCTTTATCATATATTTCAGCCAATGAGGAGTTGATTACATGTATGCTTGCTCAAGAGTAAGACAGTGTAGAAAAAGTGGTGTATTACTTGAGCATAGTTCTTAATCTAATAGAGACAAAGTATTCAACCATTGCAAAATAGTGTTTGACATTATACTACGCTTGCACAAAACTAAAATACTATATGCTTCCAACAATAGTCTTAGTTTTATGCAAAATTGATGTTCTCAAGTATATTCTTTTTAGGTCATTTTTAAGGAACAATATGGGAAAATGGGTAGTAGCATTGTCAAAGTTCGCTCTCCAAGATGTTTCGTAAAAAGTAGTGAAAGGCTAAATGTTAGATTATTTCTTGACCGATCATCCTTATTTAGATATCTCTGAGGAACCTATAGCGGAAATTGAATATGTTGAACACTTGCACTGGAGAGTATGTTTTTATGGATAAAAAACAATAAGCTCAACTGGGTAGGAATCATTTTACAATCTTCAAAAGGACTCATGACTAGATTGTCCTTGATATTGGATTTCCCATGCACCAATAATCAAGCAGAGTATGCGGCTTTAGTCATAGCTTTAAAAGTCTTAGTTGAATTGGGTGCAAAATTTATACAGGTAAAGGGAGATTCTTTACTGGTAATTAATCAAGTTAGTAGAACATACAAGTATGAGTCAACCAGCCTCAGTGTTTGTTGTAACAAGGCTAGGCATCTGGTCCAAGGATTCCAGTCATGCCACCTTAAGTTTGTTGAGTGTCAAAATAACACAAAGGCAAACACTTTGGCCTAATTTTGCAGTGGCTTCTAATAAAGATTCCTCACAATCCTAATCTTATACGCCTCAGAGTCTATTTTGTGTAAGTGATCATTTAAGAGATCGACCAACAAGCTCATTAGCAAAGTTTGTAACATGGATCTTTCAATAGATTAAAGAGATGAGATTATATTCTACTCGAAAGATCCGAGTGCAATGCCCGAGCCACACGTGCTTAAATGGCAATAAAGTTTTGCTACCTTAATGATGAGCTTTATCGCAAAAGCATAGATGGGGAAATACTATTATGCATAGGGCCAAAACGAGGTACATTGGTCATGCCTAAAGTTCATAAAGGAGTAGTTGGATCCCATCAGTCAAGAAAGATGATGAAAAGGCTGCTATTGAAATATAGGTATGGTTGACCGACTATGGAAAAGGATTACTTCGACTATGCTAAGAGGTGTGAAGATTGCCAATGACATGGATCGATTCAGTATCTTCCTACTGAAGAGGTACATTTGGTCTTCAAGTCATGGCCTTTCAAAGGTCGAGCAATGGATTTCATTATAAAGATATTTTCACCATCTTCTAATCAACATGTCTTCATCATAACGACTACAGATTATTTCAAAAAGTGGGTAGAGACAACACCATTTAACGTCGTAAGTCAAGCTTCAGTTATCAAGTTCTTCAAGAAGAATATTATCTATACATTAATTATCTATACCTTCATTTCCAAACTAATGACCGATATTCCTTGAGAATATTAGTGCATGACAATGTGTTGAAAATTTTGAGCACTAATCCTCAGGGGAATGAGCAAATTAGTACATGACAATGTGTTGAAAATTGTATGATAGGGGATAGCTTTACCTCAGGGGAATGAGCAAATTTTGAGACCTTAGTCACCTTCTTAAACGATGAGTCTAAAGGCCGATTACCAAGTACTTTCTCAGAGATAGGAAATAGAGAGGCAGGTGGGGGAGATGTCAAGGAAGGTAAGTGAGAAGTGGTTGTATGAGTTAAGGACTCCTTGGGAGTGTCCACAAGTGGGAGTATGGGCGATGTTATCATTTTGAGGCTTTTTATCTTTATCGTTAAAGGAGTTTTCTCACCCACCTTCTCACATTTGGTAGAGGCTTTTGGCTCTTTGGTCTTTTTGGTTCTCTTCTTTATTACACCAATTTTCTTGCCCATCTTCTCAAACTTATTGTCTGCTTCTTAAATTGATTCTGGGATCTCTTTTGGGAATGGTTTTTGTAAGAAAAGTTTATAGTTCTAAATGGAAAAAGCAAGGAACTATATCAAGTAAAATTACCTCCCCGAATGAGATTTACATCTAAGAGTACAGTTTTGCCAAGGACAAGTTGAGTTACACCAGGTTCGTCCAAATATAAACCTATCCACCTTGGGAGATTATGTTTTCTTTTTCAATGGGGATAAACCATGTAATACCAAAGGGTGCATTTGGAATATGTGGGCAACAATCAATCCATGGTTGTTGGAAAAGTTGAGGCCAAATGGTTAGCAGTATTTTCTCTCTCCAAGATACGTATCATTCTTGACAATAAACATGCCATTCGTGAACTAATTTATTCTTGATAAGTTGTACTTTCTTCAACATTTTATTTCATTCAACGTAATTATACTTGAAACCATAAAATCGCTCAAATGTAAGAATCTCGGCAATGTGTTGACCTTTTGATTTAGAAGCTTCTTACACAAAAGAATAAGAAGCATTAGTGGATAGAGGTTTTGGGAAGCCTTGCTAAGAAAGATGATCTTGTAGGGACTTGCACATCTAAAATTTCACAATCTCAGCCCATCAAGTTTCAAAGTCATTTGAGCTACCATTTTAGATATCCCAATCGCTCACAAGGAGAGATCCTTTTCAGTTTTCATTAATGGCCAAGATTATGTGGAGGATGTTCAAGTCCCTTATCTTTGGTTGGTCATGCAGCTTATGGTCATTAAAAAAATAAACCAAAGGCATAGAGATCAACTGAACTAGTCCAAATTATTAGCTAAAGGAGAGAAGATTATAGACCTCCACCCCACATCTATTATTTCTATTTAGTTCAAAGGAACAAGACAAGTGCAAATCTTTAGCAATGAGACAACTCACTCAATTGTGACACCAAGCATGTGTATCATCGCTAAAACAAAAGTCTGAAGAGCTTCCTTTTTCATAGTTAAATCTAGTCTATCTTGGTCCAAAAACAAATGGAAGAAGTTAATGATAGAATATTGTTGCTTAATTATGACACTAAACAAATGGATGAAGTTAATAACAAACATATTGTCAGAGTAAAAGAATTTAAAGAAAAAGGAAAATTGTCGTTGAAAGGTTTCAACCTTTTCAGCCACTGTCCATAGTTAGTAATTGTGAATGAATAAGGGCAAGGTGGTTTGTAAGTAAGCTTTGGGAAGTATGCAAGGATCCAAAATTGAACCATCTAGAGGGCACCTCCCATGCTTTCAAAAGAATCTCACTCTCTATTGGGAAGGAAACCATGAAGGCCTTGATATATATGAGCGAGAATTGAAGGACCGAGGGTTAACTGCGTACCACGAGTAAGAACGATAGCTACTTTCAGGTATTCCTTTATGACTTTCTTGGATGGTGAACAATAAATGTATTTGCAAAGCCAATAAAGAAGAAATGCAGTGTGTTCGCTAAATAAAGGTGGGTTATTATCCTTTTGGTTGTTTTTGATAAAGGAAGTGTAGCCAAGGTTATTTAGATCAATTTTTATTCCTTCAAGGCGAACATCTAAAGCGGCAAAAATTTCTTGGTTGATAATTAGGGTATTGAATAATACACCTAGATCATATAGGCTAATGGATATAAGGCCAAATCAAAAGAGAAAGCAGTTTGGCAATCTTGACCAAAATAATAAGGCAGCATTGAGCATGAATTTGTGGATTTGTATGCGGTTAAAAGAAAATTGTAAAAGATCATATATTCTAGTTTTCTCCCATGTTTCAGATAATGCTAGGGCTATTCTATTAAACCAAGGAATATATTCTTTTTAGATGATTAGCCATGTGTTCACGAGTAAAGATCTAAGCCATAAGTTGTTGTTTATGGTTGCCCTAGAGGGGTCTCTAATATTAAAAAACAAATTCTTACTATAAAAATCAACAGGTTCGTTGAGCAAAGGTCTTAAACCATAAGTACTGGAGGAATTGATAAGTTTTAATACTTGAAAATCAATTTGGTAGCCAATAGTATTGTCCTTGAATGCCTTATAAGTATATTGAGGAATTGCCTTTTGAGATGATGCCTTTGCTTTAGTCATTTGGGAGAATGAAGGAGTAGGATATTTTAGAGAGAGAAAGTTAGAGAGAAACTTTAAAAAATACTATAAACTGAAAAGTGAAAATGATTTATTCTTCTACGAATATATGTAGGAAGTTGAGAAGGTGAAACATTCCTTACCTTTGAAATTCAAATTAATTACCATGCCAAAACAACTATAATGAATAAAGATGTGCTATTTCATTTTCCTCTGAAACTTTTGGAATATTGAATATTCCAATCTCAATAGGTGACATGACATTTTGTCATAAAAAGTTATGGAGGATATTGTCCAAGTTCTTGCAAGGAATTTGAATTTTTGGCATTCGGTCAAGATTGATGGACGAGCATTGATTTGGCTTCTTAACTATTGAATCTATGATCAATTGTTGCCCAAAAGAATATGTTGAGCGAAGAAAAATTTTAGCCAAGTGTTGATGAATCATAGTCAACTATAATTCATGTGCGTTGGGCGAAGTATCTCAATTGCTTAAAATGTTCCAAAATAACAAATGTGATCTAGATTTGTTGGGTGAGGATTGTGAAAGCAATATAGATAGTGATATGTTGGTCAAATATTGCCCAGTATGCTATATGAGCGAAAGGGATAGTTTGGATTGATTTTGTGAGTGACATTCGCCCAAGACGATTAGAGGCAGATTTCATTGTCGTCTATAAATACTTAATTGACATGACTTTTTGGGTGATCAATGGGCGAAAATAAGGTCTTTCTGAGAATACAACTTCATATTTCACTTATGAAATTATGAACTTGTAGAGGCATTATTTATACCCAGCCTTATTTTCATAAGCATGTGGGGTTGGGTTTTTTAGATTTGGTAGTAGTGGTTTTGAACACTACATTGAGTGGCTTGAGATTTGGTTTTAGTGACTGCATTATGGGCTTTTTAAAGTTGTTGTTGAGTTAGGCATATAAAAGTAACAAGTAATGTTATTAGATAGAGTTTGTGCATGCATGTAACTCTCAGTAGATAGACTTTGTATTCAATTAGAATTCTTGTATAACACTTGTATTTAAATCGAGTTGATATACAAAGAAGAGGTTCCAAACTATTTTCACATAAATACAATATTACTTTTAATTCTTATTCTTTTTTCTGTTTTTTTTTTCTCTTGATTTCTACTAGGTTAACTGTGGATCACACCTAAATACCATTCGAGTTGATGGTGTTTTACCTACACACTCACCTTTAATTGACAACTTTTAGCCTATATATCATATCCAATTAACTCCAATCAATTGTTGATTTTTTCTTGTTGTTTTTGGAATTTGATACTAACGGTATCTATCTACTAGACCAATTATTATTGTATTTTACTCTTGACATTTTGGGGTAAACATCATTCCTCCCTTATTTTACCTCTTCCCAAACAAATAGTAAGTGATAAAGGTCTAATTTAATATGAAGGTATTTATTTTTAAGAAAATAATTTTAAAAAATTATATTTTCAATAAATTATTCTTAAAAATATTCACTAATTCTCACAAAATATATATTATACAATATTATTTTATCTCTAATCTACTAATATAAATAATTTAAAATTATTAAAAAATTTTATTCAAAAAATAATTTATAAATTATATCTATATCTACTGATTTTGTTCTCAAAAAATTAGGTCATATTCAATAGGCTCCTTAAAATGGCCTCCTTAGCCAGAATAAAGAGGGAGAGCGATGCATGAAACATGCATCGAAGAGCCTCCCTGTTTTGACTCCTTTAAAAATTTTTAGAGAGCTATTTTCTGTCTCCTCAAATGTGAGGTCAGAGAGAGTATTTAAACATTTTTTTTCTTTTCCTTCTATTTCTCTTTCTCTATAATTTTTATGAAGAAAAATATAATTAAAAAAAGTTACTGAAATAAGCAGAATTTTCGATTTTTTTTCTTTTTTTATTTCTCTTTCTTTATAATTTTTATGAACAAAAATATAATAAAAAATATTTATTGAAATAAGCAGAATTTTCGAGATAAATTAAAATAAAGAGCTTAATTCTTTGTTGGAAATAGTGTTGCGCTCTTTGTATTAAAAAAGTCAAAAGAAAATATAAATTTTTTATTTTACATTTTTTTTGCAACGAAAAATTTTTCTACTTTTATAAAAAGTTAAACTATATATAATTACTAAAAAAATCATTTCTTGTCATTTTCTTTTTTCTTTTTTATATGAATTTGCATGGTATTTCATTTCTTTTTCTACAACTATGGATTTTTTTTTTTTGGGCTCTTAAAGTTATAGAGGAAAATAATAATATATAGGTTGCGCATGTGCATGTCGAGTTGCAAGTGCAGTCCAATTCGAGTACTATTGTCATCAAGGTTGTCAAAATCGAGATTTTACCCTAAAATCGGTAGGGGACCCTAAAATCGAAATCGTAAAATCGGATCGTAAAATCGTAAGATTTTACAACATAATAAAGTATCATTTTAAAATATAATTATACATATATAAGAATATAAATAAGATATTTTTTAAATTTAATACACATAATTACATTAAGAAGATCAAAAGAAAATATGTTCATAAAAAGATTCAAGTTCATATCATAACATTAAAATACCTAAAAGAAATTAGTTCAAATCTATAACACATTTAAATTAATAATGCAAAATATAAAAATAAATATTACATAAAATAAAATCTAACATTTAAAAACGTGATCAACATTTTTATTCAAATCAACTCCTTCATCTTCATCAACATAAATATCATTGTTATTTTCATCTCCATCATCTTCAAATTCATTGTCACCAAAAAACTCATTATTAGTATTTCACAAATATTATCATTAATAATGACAAATATTATCACTAAT
>CATIWR010213678.1:0-18131 GCA_949677035.1 Omphalea diandra | reverse complement strand
TACATGCCTTGAGCTTTTTTTTACATGCCTTGGCCGAATTGGGTCATGCTTGGATGCTCTCTACAGGTTAGGCTCCATTATATTAAGTTAAGTGCTCCATTTGAAGAGTTTAAGCTTCCATCAGCTTTTAATTGGCTTCACACATCCTTTGCTCTTTTTGGGCTAATCAAAGTGTAATTCCTTGTTGCATGAATGCTCTAATTACATCCTTAAACTTCTTTAGCCTTCCCTTTATGATTGGGCCTTGAAGTTGAAGTGGATCCTTTACTTTAGCCTTAGTGGCTATTTGCATTAGAGGACAATCACAAACCCATAATATAACACCAAAGGACGCTTAACCCTAATACGAAAGAGGTGGTTAGGAAGGAAGTAGTCAAATTACTAGATGCGAGGATCATCTACCCTATTTCAGATAGCCCATAGGTTAGTTTAGTCCAAGTAGTTCGTAAGAAAGGAGGAATGATAGTGGTAACCAATGAAAAAAATGAGCTTATCCTATTAGGACCGTGATAGGTCAAAGAATGTGTACCCGTAATGATCACTTTCCCTTACCTTTTATTGATTAAAAATGTTAGAAAGACTTGCAGGTCATATGTACTATTTCTTCTTAGATGGTTACTCGAGCTATTACCAAATTCAAATAATATTGGAGGATCAAGAGAAAACATCATTTACATGCCTCTATGGCACATTTACGTATAGGCATATGCCCTCTAGCCTATGCAATGCATCTGTAAAGCCATATTTTATAAAATGGTAGAATGAATGATAAAAATATTAATGGATGATTTCTCAGTTTTTGGCGATACCTTTGATGCTTCTTTGGCTAATCTTGACAGGTTTCTAAACAGATGTGAAGAGACCAACCTAGTTCTTAATTAGGAGAAGTGTCATTTCATGGTGCAAGAAGGCATAGTGCTTGGATATAAAATCTCCTACAAGGAAATTCAAGTGGGTTGGATAAAGATTGAGATTATAGAGAAATTACCTCCACCAACCTTCATGAAAGGGATAAGGAGTTTCTTAGGCCATGTAGGATTTTACCGTTGTTTCATTAGAGATTTTTCCAAGATTTCTAAACCTCTTTATGATCTCTTATCTAAGGATGTTCATTTCATCTTTACTAAGATTGTCTCAATGCTTTTCATAGGTTGAAAATGGAACTAATCTCTGCCTTGATCATGACAAAGCCAAATTGGACATTGCCATTTGAGTTGATATGTGACATGAGCGATTATGTAGTCAGGGCTGTTTTAGGGCAAAGGAAGGATAAAAGCTTCATGTCATTTACTATGCGAGCTAGATTCTCAATGATGCCTAACTTAGTTATGCCACTATTTAAGCTATTGTTTTTGCATTTGATAAATTTAGATCTTGTTTGTTTGGCTGTAAAGTGATTATTTATATTGATAATGCAATAATCTGATATTTACTAGCAAAGAAGGATGCAAAGCCAAGGCTCATAAGGTGGATTCTTTTACTCCAAGAGTTTGACCTATAAATCAAGGATAATTAGGGAATGGGGAACTTGGTTACCAATCACCTCTTGCTCTTAGAGCATACAAAAGAGGAGGAGGTAAGAACCCCCAATCAATGAAACCTTTATAGATGAGCAAATCTTCCTCTTGAAAGTTCTCCAAACTACATGGTATGTAATTTTTATGAATTATTTAGTAAGTGGTATTGTGCCTCATGATTTTTCTTCCCAACAAAAGAAAAAGTTTATATACAATAAAATTTTACTTTTGGGAAGAACCTTATCTATTTAAAGAATGTGTTGATGGTATTATAAGAAGATGTGTATCAGTAGAGGAGATGAGAGATATTTTGCTTCATTGTCATACTTGAGAATATAGAGGACATTTTGGTCCTTCTAAAATCGCGGCTAAGGTATTGCAAAGTGGATACTTTTGGTATTCACTATTTATTGATTTTTTGCTTTTGTTAAAGTTTGTGATAAATGCCAAAGAATAAAGTAATATCTCTAAAAGGAATGAAATGCCATTAAATTCCATGATTGAGGTGGAATTTTTTGACGTTTGGGGAATTAACTTCATGGGACCCTTCCCTAAGTCATTTAGAAACTAATATATTTTGGTGGTGATTGATTGTATATCAAAATGAGTTAAAGCCATAGCTACCCTAACTAATGATGCTAAAGTAGTGCCCTAGTTCTTAAAGAAGCATATCTTCACAACTTTTGAAGCACCACATGAGTTTATAAGTGATAGGGGGTCACACTTTTACAACCATCAATTTGAGTCATTATTCAAGAAGTATGGAGTAATGCATAAAATTGCAATGCCATACCATCCTCAAATAAGTGGCCAAGTGGACGTGTCTAATAGAGTAATAAAGCATATCCTAGAGAAGATGGTCAACTCCTCAAAAAATGACTAGCCCTTAAAGCTTCTTGACACATTTTGGCGTATAGAATCACTTATAAGATGCCAATTGGTAGCAGGCTTTACCATTTGCTTTTTGGGAAATCTTGCCACTTCTCGGTTGAATTAGAGCATCGGGCTTATTAGGTAATCAAATTTCTCAAATTCAATTTAGATCTTATTAGAGAGATAAAAAAGATCCAGCTCAATGAACTAGAGTCTTTATGTTTTCAAGCCTACGATAACAATTAAATTTATAAGGAAAAGACTAAAAGGTGCGATGATAGCCACATTTTGAAAATGGAGTTCAAGGAAGGATAGAATGTGCCACTCTTTAACTCAGGATTGCAGTTCTTTTCGAGTAAATTTAAGTCTAAGTGGTCAGGACCCTTTGTAATAATGAAAGTTTATCCTCATGGTGCTATAGAAACCACAAACTCCAATAATGAGACTTTTAAGGTCAATGGACATCGCCTAAAGCCTTATTATAAAAAATAGACAACACACCAAACAGAGACTCTTTAACTTTCAAAATGAAGAGAATACCCCCTCTATAACTTCTCCTCTTATGATTTCATTTTCTTTGAGTTTTGGAAAGGTATTTCCATTGAGAAATACCATGACCTTAGAAAATTTATTGCTAAACACATAAAAACTCTATCCATGTGGCTTTTTCATCACATCTTCACCTTTCTCCATCAATGCGAAAGGTGATGGCAATGAAAAAGTCTCATAAAAAGACTTATCCTTCCTTCATGAGCAAGGTGAAGTGCCAATTTTTCCTTCCCTCACATGTGACTGCCATTTACAGGCATCTTGGGGCTCTAACCCTAGAGAAAGAAGCCCTTCCAACCACTACTCATGAGCTAAAAAAAATTTGGCTTGATCTAACCTATCTCCTAATTGCCAAAGTCATTAAGCCAAACACACATGACTACTTATTTAGAGCACAAACCATAGTTCAACAGGTTGCCTCTCAAGCATCAAAGAGAAGGAAATTGGTGCTTGAAGAACCTTAAAAACGTGTTATGCCTCAAGAAGATCTTTCTCCAACTTTAAAAGGTAAAGGCCAATCTTGAGTCTCTTCTTCTTCTACATCTTCTCTAACCAAGGTCTCTAAACTATTAAAGAAAGTTCTTAAAAGGCTCAATTTTCTTTGACATCTTTATGTAGTGGAGATCCAAGAAAAACTTGGACTTGAGCCCTATTTCCAACTTGATCTTGATTCTCTAATAATGAGGATGAGGAAGACACTCTTTAAGCATAAACTGTAGGAGAAACATCTCAAGGACTAACCAATAAAGATGGTCCTTAAAATGAAGAACATAAAATGAAGAAGAAGGAGGAGATACTAAAGAGCTTAATGATGAAGATTATCTTTAGTTTATTAGATCTTTAGTTCTCTTTCTTATTTTGCCTTTTACATTTTCTATTTTCTAAGGCTCATATATGTTGTGGTCAAATATCTCTGTACATTTGTATGTGTTGATGTTTTGTTTCTTTTTTAATAACAATTCTATTTGTTATTCTTTAATTTTCAACTAATTGCATTTCTAATCAATTATTGACATTATGCTTGTCCTTCCTATTGTGCTTGACTTTATGCTTTTCCTTTTCAATTTTCTCTCTTTTTGATCTTGACAAAAGGGGACAAAAACTATACCTTATATGCAATAAATTAACTTGGTTAAGGGGGAGTATAGTTTGAAGGGGAGCATTTCATAGACTACTTTAACTTCTTAGAACATCTATCTAACTTTTAAAAGACACTGGACAAGTTATTCTTGAAAAATTCAATCTAAAGTTGTCAAAATAAAAAATGGGGAGATTGTTGGACTAGGTGGTCAAACCTAGGTCAAACTCTCTTTTGATCATGATAACATAAAATTGAATAGCTTTAAAGCCTTGTTTAAGTACGGTAATTGCAAAAATTAAATTAGAGCATCATTGGAAATTGAATGAAGCATAAAATTAAGAAGTGCCTATAAGTTGTGACCGCTACCCATAAAACAGTAGTCATTACTAAGAGAATTCTTGGACGCAAAATAAACAATAACAATCGCAAGGAGCATTACATCCTTGATAGAGATCGTGACATTCAATCAAGTTTTAGAGGACTTCAAGGTTGCATCATCGTGTGTCATGTATCACAAGACTGTTACAAACTCATATGTAGCAATCGCAACATTATCGTAGCAACCGCTACAAGCTTAACTCAAGAATTCCAAATGTGAATATGGCAATTGCAGCCAGCAGTAATGTCCAGTTAGACGACACAATTGATTTCATGATTAACACCTTGTGATAATGGTCGGGATACTTAAAGACAAAGAAAGGCTCAAACAACTAGTCTTTTAAAGGTCCAATGTCGAACTGCCATGTGTCACTAGCTGTTAGGAATAATTGAAGATCTCGACTACAAATAGGTAAATTCCACAATGATAGATAGATAGTGACTTCGATCCACTTGTAGTAATTACGACTATGGCTTGACAAGCATTTAATACATATTTGCTTAGGACACTTTAGAGATTTAGGCATAATTTTCTCTCTAACATCTATTTGGTGGGAATAACCTAAAAATACTCCACCAAATGGACATAAAATGCAAGAGAATAGCATTTATTATAGTCAAACTCTTACAAATTTATTTCTCAACTATTAAGGATTCAATTTCTTATATTTGAGTTGTTATTGTTTGATGTGAGTATTAATCACTATTGGATTTTATTTTGAGAGTTAGCGTTTGATTGTAAAACTCTTGTTTAGGTTGAGTGTTAGCCTTGGGAAACACTAGTGAGGTTGCGTGTGAGCCTTTGTAAAACATAAGTTGTAAAGTTAGGTGTGAGCTTTAAAACACCATTTGATATTAATGGAACACCTAATTAGAAGAATTGAGGAGTGGATATAGGGCTATTTAATATCTAAACCATTATAATTTATTATGTGTTCTATTCATCTTCTACTTCTTATAATACTTGCATAACTAATCTTCCCTCCAAAATTTAATTTTCCCACCAATTCAGCCCCCTTCTTAGTGCACAAGGGCCAACATTTTGTTATGAGTTAAGGACCTCATTAAACCATTGCTATCCTTAGAGTTTTATTTTATGAGGTAATTGCATGATGTCTAGCTTGCAAGTTGAGGAACCTTTAGCTTAACATGCACTTGTACATCAATTTCTACTAAAAAAGGATTAATTGATCACCATAGTGACTCGATGCTAGCACTCGCTGAATGAACTAATTAGATGCAAATTAGGAAACCACTAGAAAGTCACCAAGTGAAATTAAACCCCTAGTTAACTTCTTCTATTGATTGTTTTCTTTACAAATACTTTGTTTATAGTTTAATTAGTTTTAATTCTTAGTTAAAACCTTCTTTCAATTAAGATTTCTAGGTAATATAGGGAACATAAATCTTAATGCTTAATCTCAATTCTCATGGGAACAATATTCATACTCAGAAGTACATTTTATTATTTTGACCTATGCACTTGCAGCTCAAAGGTTTTTCATATAGTATGCACCCATCATCATTCATCATCTGTATGATGAACTTCCTATGCATATAGAGTCTCTCCAATGCTTGTAACATTATTTGATTTTCTCCAAGTGAATGATCATTGACCTGCTTGTATTTTTCTTGAATTAGACTCATCCTAGATGTGGATAAATTTTTAAGGAGTAAGGCTATAAAGGCTTGCTTTAGATCGAGATTAAAAAAAAACTATTGAGATGATAAAATTTTTTAGACATCCACTGAAAGTGGAGATCTATATCTTTTTTCCGTAGAGAGTAATATCTCATCTTCAAATAATCTTTGCAGGTTTCAGTATCGTCCTGAACTATCCCTATGAACTCATAATGAAGTGTGACCAAGAAATCGATGACATTGTTTACTCCTACTAACTGAAGCTTAGAATATTCATTAAGATTCATGTACAAATCTTGTAATTTCCATGTGACTCTAGTAATAAATTCTTTGAACACTTTCCTTAGAGTCAATTCATGCCATTTCATTTAATTCTCAATCTAAGCTCAAAATTCTTAGATTTTATCTCTATAATTGGCCAAGGAAATATCATCTTAGTAAACCGTTATCCTAAAGAACTGAAAACATACAATATATGAAATATTAGGGAATTTATATCCTTATCATTTGACAGATCAATAGTATAAGGAGAATTGGTCGAAGATTCTTATGGTCCTAGAGATGGATTTACCATAAATTATGAAGGCAAGTGTTCATCATCTTTGATACAAACGAGGTTGATTCTTGGATCCTAATTCATATGTAGCACAAGTCCTAAGCTTTAATTCAAAGATCAAAACAAGATAAACTCTCAAATCCCAATTAGACCTCTAGAAAACTTGTTTCTAGCAACCTGAATTATAAAGATTCAAGAGTGTTAATCTCAACCTTAAATTAACTAAGTAATTTAAGATCTAGATTAAACGAGTTTGTGAAATTATTAAGAACTTATTTAACAATCTCACCAAGTCCTATTAAGAACTCAAGAAGAGAATTAACTCTCACAACCTATTTTGATAAAAGAAATATTCTTCAATTTCATTGATTTGGCTGAATAAGAAGGGTTATTTATAGCCTTTACAAAACTTCTAAAAACCTTAAGAATTACTTCCTAAATAGTCTTTGAAATCTGTCTAATCTATTTAGGAGAAAGGATACTCCTAAGATAAATAGGAAATAACTAAAAGATACATTAGATATCTTCTTAATTATAAAAGAAGTTTCTTATATAGGTAAATACAAAGTTCCTAATTAGTTTTAAGAGAGGAATTAAACTAATGACGAAGTTTCCTCATACTTGGGTCATGGCCCTTTCACATGTTGGGCTTCAATGGATCAAGTTAAAGGCTTCCTTGGAAGAGTCCATATTGTCATCTCCAAACAATTGGGCTTATTGCTTCTTTTATTTTTCTTGGGTTAGTCCAATGGTTATTCCTTATTGTATGAATAACCCAATTGCTTATTTAAACCTTTTGAGTCTTTCTTTTGTGATTGGGTCGTGAAGTTGAAGCGGATCTTTGGGCTGGCCTTGGATATTTGCATCAATCTTCATCAACAGTTTCCATTTCATTTAAAGGTTCCAATTCTGATGAAGAGTCTAAAAGTCATGTTTGCCTCATGCAAGAATCAACCATTAAAAAGGATGGTACTGTAGGTGTAGCTTGGTCTAAGAAGGTTGATTGGTTCACTATTATATTTTTAAGGGGTTCTTCTGGCCCAAAAGATGGTTTTCCAATAGACTTCATGAAGGAGGACGTTTACATTAAGGTATATGTTTTTAGCTGGTACAGGTTCAAGGAAAGTAGGACTTTCATTACTATAATTTTTCATTACAAAGATTAGTAGCCAATCCAATTTGTTTAAGTTCAATAGTGGTAGGAGTACATAAGGGCGTTGGTAAAGTTTGGTATAAGGAAAAGGTAGGAATTATTAGAGAGGGTGGTTCAAAAGGATTAAGGAATAGGGGAACCAAAGTTGTTCTTTTCATATCCTTCTCAACCTGAGAGTGGTAATCCTTAAGCTTCTAAATTTCTATAGCCTTTTTATGAAAATCAGTAGAATACATCTTTTGCTCAATCATTCTTATTAGGTCATGATGTCTCTTTTCAATCTGCAACTATAGTGGAAGCATGGGAGAGTGAATATCTTTTTGGTGTCCTAAAAGTTTAGAGTCCATCTGATGGACTTAAATAGAGACTTGTTCTACCATCATCTTTATCATTTTAAGAAGATGATTCTAAGCTTATGCATTCTTTGACTGTCAATTCAGGATTGCTTCAATAGGAATAATTGTGAGAAGTTATTCTTTATTGATGGCAAACTTCTAACTTAGGATGTTGGAATTGTATGATCAACCAAAGGTGCAAATTCTTCTTCATAGGAAGAATAAAAGGTTCGATACATACAAATTTAAGGTAAAGATGAAGGTATTTTGGGTATTGAAATAGGAGAGATAAAAGATTCTTTCTTGACCCATTTTAAGGCTTATTTGTAATAGGGCAAAGGTGGTTTAGGAAATGGTGGGTTTTTTGGTGGTAGCAGTGGAAAAGTTTTCTTAGGTTAAGGAGTAGGTGCATAACTGGGTGCATATTGGATAAGAAAGTCATACTTTCTTGAAGGTTATCTAAGAAAACCAAATAATTGATCACCATCTTGATATCTTTTTCTCAAATTGGCCTTAGAACATGCTCTAGTTTTCTTCTTTTTGTCACTTGATGCCCTATAAGGGGCTAAAAAGGGCAATGGCTACTAATAAAAATTAAAAATAAATGTGGAAATAGATGGAGAATTAAGACATAAGATTTATAGAGGTTGGACATAACTTGCCTATGTCCTCTCGTCTAGTATTTCCAGTAGAGCCTTCATTATTAACAACCTTTATAAAGGTAAGTTCTAGGCACTACTAAGCCTTTACAAGTGATAGATTCTCAGGCTCTATCAACCTCTTAAAGTAGTTCACAAATACCACTTAACTTTAACTCAAAGTAGTTTCCAAGTACTACATTAAACCTTCCACAAGATATAGCTTTTAAGGTTTCCTAACCTAAGGTATCCTCAAACTAAATACATCACTTTTAGGAGGAGGAAAAACTTTTTCACTTAATAAATAAAGACACTTTAAGTATTCTCAAAAGTATAATTGGTGAGGTTGAGAATACGAAGAGAATTTCAAAAAAGCTTATCCTTCAAACTTTATCTTAAAGTTAACTCTTGCAAGCTTTGAATAGTGAACTTCTATTGATTGTTAGATGACTATTTGTTTACCCTTTTTTTATTGATAATAGCTTTGACAAAGGAATACTCACTTAGTGGAACAATTCTCTACTTGTTTAAGAACGGGTCCTTTCATAGTCTTGAAGAAGGAAATAGCCAATAGAAAGAAAATTGCCACTTCACATTACAGTTGTAGGTTATCAATGCCTGTTGAGTAATATCCACACCCATTGCTAAGGCATCAACCATCATTGATTTCAAGCTAAAGATGAGTTTTCAAACAAAAGACGCTTTCAACTATCATTGACCATCAAAATGCCTGTCGAGACTAGCTGTTAAAGAAAAGTTTACTCAAAGGTCCTCCTTTGACTTTTACATTTATTAAATTCACTTTTTCTTCAATGACCATTGGATAAAAACAATGGCCATTATTTTTAAACTTCAATGTCTGTTAGAGAAAAATCAATGCTTATTGTTGATTTTCAAAAAGTATGAACTTGATGCTCTATTCTACAAGGTCTCTAAAAATGCTTCAATAGCTGTTAGAGGGTTCACAATGCCCATTGGCAACACTTTCAATGCCTGTTGATGTGAGTGCCCCTCGTCGAGGGGTCCAGAGCTTATAGCTCAAACTAGAGCACTTTTATAATGTTTATTGGTGAACTTCCATTGCCTGTTGGATATCTGAACACCTATTAAGATATTAAGTGTGCCTCATTAAGGGGTCTAGAAGTTTTGGCATAATCTAGAGAGCTTTTTTCAATGTCTATTTCGAGTTCTAGATAGTTTTACTCAAACTAAGGGACTTTGTCCAACACCTATTGTAAAAGTGCAATGCCTATTATTAAGGCAGGATCAACACCTGCTGTAAAAATGGAATGCCCATTATGAGGTTCAATAATCATAGTTATGTCTGAGTAATTGTCCAACACCTATTGTGAATATGGGTAATGCCTGTTGAGAGGTCCAAAAAGGTATATTCAAGTTGGCATGTTTCTCCAACACCTATTGTGATATTTCAATGCCCTTGCAAGGTCCACAATGCCTGTTAGTGGTAGACAACATCAGTTGGTCTATTAAGCTGAGTTTGTCTCAATCTTTACTCTCTAATATTTTGAGTTTTCAAACATAATTCCTTCTCTTATCATCATGGTCCAAAGAGTTTGTTGTTCCTACAAGATCTAACATAGATAATAGATAAAGGTTAGCTCTATGACTTATTTGTAATCATCAAAATAAGACTTGGAACCTTGAGGTTCAATATTCTCCCCCTATTTTATGATGACAAATAGTCTATTAAAAACAAAAAGGATATAAATGTTAAGTGATAAAATCTTAACTCCCCTTTAATCTATTAAGGTTGTGCATTAAGTTATCATGTTTCTCTTTAATATCTTTCCTAAGTGTTAGTTATTTATTCATCCTTGAAAGAATTACCATTCCTTACATGATTCTTCATTTTGCTCCTCCTTAAGATATGCTCATATTATATGTACCATTGTATTTCTCTCCTTTTATCATGATAAAAAAGAAGCAAACAATAGGTAAAAGATCAAGTAAAAAAGCATATATAAACCATATATTCATTGCAATAGAATATAGACAATAATTTATTTTACATTGGAAAAGATATGTTGTCCAACATCAGCTATTTTTGAAAAACAATAAAAAAATAAAATGCAATAAAAGCAATTATGTAGATGACTCAATAGGAGGAGTGGTTTTAGAAGGAGAGGTTAAGGGTTTTTTCTTAAGGTTTTAAGGCTGTATTGGACTCTTTAGGGTCATTTGTTACAGCAGGCTCATTGGATTCCTTTGGTATAGGCTTCTTTATATCTAGTTGAATGGAAAAAGTATCCTTAGGCTATTGGCTTGGACTTCTAGGTTGTAGATTCAACCCTTCCATAATCTAGTCCATCGTTTAGGTTACATCCTTCAATTATAGCTTAAGCTAGTTCACCTTTTGATAAAGAGAAGTAGGGGATGCTTCAACTAGTTTGATAGCAGTAGTGAAGACTTCTAGCTACTTACAAACTTTCTGCTCAAAGGAAGAGAGAGGTGGAGTAGATGGAGTAGGAGCACTCACCTCAAAGTTGCTAGCAGCATTAACCCCAACCCTAACAACTTCTTTGACATCTTTATTTATCTCTTCTTCTTGAAGAATACTTCCTTCCTCAGGTACTAGCTTGATCAAACTATTATATAATCTCTGCAATATACCCATACTTAGTAGAATCTTCTCCCCTATAGGTTCATTTGCATGCAGCTACTCCAATACCAAATCATAATCTTTAAGCTCTGCCTCAATCTAAGGGATGGCCTTCACCAATTTGGCTATCTTGGTAATGTAATTAGCCATCACAAATACATTTGGCTTGTCAACTTGCCCATTAATTCTTTACATTAGTAACCAAGGAGTGTTTACCATTTGCTTATTTTTCATACACCAAAGATAAAAACAAATTCATCATCATGCAGTTGCCATTTGATTGGCTTCTTCCATTAATGTTCTAAATGATGAATCTATGAGCAATCTTAAAGCATGGCTTTTAATCTTAGAATCCTTGCTATTATTGTTGTTGTACTTTATAGTCCCATCAGTGATTGATTTCCAATATTGATTGACATATATTTTGAAGGTTAGAAGAGGCTTTGTCAAACCAATGTTGGTAGCATCAAAGCACCTAGCCAAATCATTTGGCCTAACCTTGTAGTTCTTCGCAAACAACCCGAATGTGATTGTGCCAGCTTCAGCATAAACTTGACAATCCTTTCCTAAGACTTCCAGGGTTATGAGAAACTTCACATTTAGCTTCAAATATGTTCACAATCCTTTCCTAAGACCTTTAGAGTTATGAGAAACTCCATGGTTAGCTCCAAATATGAAAGTTCTTTGATGTAGTAGAAGAGTTACCACTTAATGCCTATCATCAAATCATCAACCTATTGTACTAAATTGTATCTTTGTAGGTCATTCCATTCTAAGAACTTTTCCCCACAAAGTTGTCACTTAAAATAATTTTCTGAGCCATGGTCTTCTCTTCATTTGTTTTGAGAGATAATTGATCAAGTAGAGGAGTAGTTGCAAGTTTAGAACTAGGTTTGGGAGCATGCTTTATTTTGATGGCCCTACCTTTTACTTTAAATTTTTAGGATGTTTTTACTTTTTTGGTTTTGCTGTTTGGTTGTAAAGGGTTCTACATCTCTCTTTTTTTGTTAAGCCAATATGGAAACTAGGTTTTCCTCATTGTCGAAGTTAGAGTACGACAGTTGGGTATTCTTTCTAGCTGGTTATTTATATCTCTGAGTCAGGTTTAGGTGCCATTGTGATTGTGATGGACTGATTGATGCAAGTGAATGTATAATAGTAATTTATAGAGATTAAAAGAAAGCAAAGCAATAACGAAAAGCAAAATTGATTTTAAGGTTTAATAAATAGAAGTTCAACAAATTCCTCTTTTTAGAAAAAAAAAGATATGACCATTACGAATGTTTAACTACTATTATGGGTTAGGAAACAACTGTCAGACATGACCGTTAACTTGGTCTTGTAAGTGATCTTCAACCAACAATGGTGGCTAGTTTGCAATGTCCATTAAAATAGTGACAATAGTCATTAGGGATACATAATGATCACAGAGACCAACATAATCAAATTTGAAAAACTTACATGTAACACAATGGTCATTATGAGATATGCAGGGACCATTGGCCATGTTTCTCAACCAAAAGCTTAGTTTAAAATAAAATTTTCAATGACACAATCATGTTGAAAGCCTAGCTAATGAATGTTATCAATCAAATTCAATGAAATGATCATGAATTTAACTAACATTTAGACAGTTTAATCAATAACATGCATAATTAAAATCTTTAATTATTGAATCTAAAGACTTCAATAGTGATAAAATATCATCACATGCAATAATGATAATGAAAAGATTGAGAAGGAGATGAACCTGATTCAAGCTATTTTAGTGTATTTTCATCAATCATACCAAGTTCTCTTTTAATGAATTGCATCTTTTCATCACAAAGAGGTTTAGTGAAAATATTTGCCAATTGATTGATATTAAATTCCAACACAATATTTCCAACATTAGCATGATCCCTAAGTAAGTGATGTCTAATGCTATATGCTTGCTTCTAGAATGCTGAAATGGGATTTTTAGACAAGTTTAACACTAATGTTATAACACTTAATAGCAACTTGTTTTACAACAATGTGGTAATCAAGAAGTTATTGTTTCATCCATAAGATTTTGGCACAACATAGGCTAGTTATTACATATTCAACTTTAGCAATTGATTTTTGCTTTTTGCTACTCCAAGACACTAAGAATTGACTAAGTAATTGACATGTGCCTGAAGTGCTCTTTCTATCTAAGGTATACCCAACAAAATCAACATAAAAAAAAGTATTTAACTCAAATGATAAACTCTAAGGATACCAATGTTCTAAGTTAGGAGTACTAACAAGATATTTTAATATGTGTTTTACTGCAAGCAAGTGAGACTATTTAGGATTAGATTGATATCTAACACATAAGCAAACACTAAACATAATATAAAGTCTAGAAGCTGTGAGATGGAGTAGATTACCAATCATACCTCTATACAGTTTTTTATCCATATTCTTATGTTCATCCATGCCTAGCTTGATGTTGGTGCTCATAGGTGTTTTATAAGGTTTACTATTATCCATGCCAAATCTTTTGATTAGCTTCTTTGTATATTTATCTTGATTTATGAAGACTTCTTCCTTTTCTTATTTTATTTGTAATCTAAGGAAAAATTTAAGTTATCCCATCAAACTCACTTTTCATTACTTTTGAGAAATCTTCATATAAGCAAACATTAGTAGCACCAAACATGATATCATCTACATATATTTGCATTAATAATATGCCCTTTTTATTTTTATTAGAAAGGAGAGTTATATCTACCAAACCTTTAGTGGAACCTTTCTCTTCAAGAACATTACTCAATCTCTCATACCAAGCTCTTAAAGCTTGCTTCAAGCCATATAAGGCTTTCGTGACCTTATATACATGATTAGGAAATAAATGGCTTTCAAATCCAAAGGGTTATTCAATAAAGACTTTCTCTTCAATATAACCATTGAAGAAAGCACTTTTGATATCCATTTGGTACAACTTGAAGTCCATGTGAGATATAAATGCAAGAAGAATACTAATGGCTTCAAGTCTAGCTACTGGTGTAAAGGTCTCATCAAAGTCAATCCCTTCTTTTTAGTTATAGCCTTTGACTACTAACTGAACCTTATTCCTAAAATGACTCTATGCTCATTAAGTTTGTTTCTGTAGACCTATTTAGCTCTAATAATAGAATGGCTATGTGGTCTAGGAACTAAGGTCCATACTTTGTTTCTTTCAAATTGATTGAGTTCTTCTTACATAACAAGAACCTATTTTTCATCTTTAATGGCCTCATCTATGATCTTAGGCTCAATAAGGGATACAAAAGCAAGATTAGTATATGCATTTTGAAAAGATGATCTAGTTGTTATTTGACTTGATGGATCACTAATAATAAGATCTTTAGGGTGATCTTTCTTAAAAATCCAATCCCTTTCCAACTGAGTTTGCTTTTTACTAGAAGTTTGAGAGAGTTGGATCTTTATTTCTTTCATTTCTCATGTCTTATAGTTTATCCATATTCTTCCTTCTTCTTTAATTTTTAGCTCACTCAAAGGACCTGCAAGATCATCAATATCTTATTCTTTTCTTGAAAAAGTGAGGGTCAGATTAATCAAATACAACATACGTAGACTTCTCTATAATAAGTGTTCTTTTGTTGAGGACTTTGTACCTTTTGTAAGTAGTAGAGTATCCAAAGGAAATTCCTTTATCAAATTTGAAGTCAAACTCACTAAGTTGTCGTTAGTGTTTAGAATGAAACACTTGCAACCAAAAACTATGAAATACGCAATCTTGGGCTTTCTATTGTTCCATAACTCAAAGGGAGTTTTCTTTAACAGAGCTCTCACTAAGACTCTATTCAAGATAAAACAAGAAGTATTTATAGCTTTAGCCTAAAAATACTTAGGACGATTACTCATTCAACATGGTTCTAGCCATTTCTTAAAGAGTTCTATTTTTCCTTTCCACTACCCAATTTTGTTGAGGTGTTCTAGAAGTTGAGAAGTTATGTGAGATACCACAATCATCACAAGCTTTGAAGCTAGCGTTCTTAAACTCTTCTCCATGGTCTAATAGAAGAGATTTTCAAATCCTTTTAGTTTTAAATTCTTATGGCAAAGGATCCAAATGCATCAAAATAAGAATCTTTATATGGAAGGAATAATACCCTTGTGTATCTAGTACAATCATGTACTATAACAAATGCATAAAGCATGCCTCCCAAGCTAGATACTTTGGTAGGGCTAAATAGATCCATGTGAAGGAATTGCAATGGTCTATAAGAACTTACCTTGTTCTTAGCTTTGAATGAGGATTTAATTTATTACCTCTTTGACATGCTTCACAAACTCCTTCCTTTGTAAACTTGATTTGAGGTAAACCTTCAAGTAAGTTTATTCTTTTTAGCTTACTAAGGAGTTCCATACTAGCATGTCCTAGCCTTTTATGCAAAGTTTTATCGACATCCACTATAGAGACTAAACACTTTGTATTATGGTTAGCAAGAGAATTTAAATCAATCACATAAATATTATGAACTTTTCCACCAATGAATAAAATTTTGTTGTCAGTCATCCTTGATGCATAACAAGCTTATGGCTCAAACATTACCCTAAAGCCTTTGTCATGCATCTAACTTGCACTTAGCAAATTGTGTTTGAGTCCATCAACAAGAAGTACATTATTAAGGATAGATGTGTCATCACACACATTAACTTTACTTATGCTAAATATGTTGGCTTTGCCATTGTTTGCAAAAGACACATTTCTATGACCTTCTGTTTCAAATGTATGAAAACTTTCTTTCTCCTATCATGTGCTTTGAAAATCCACTGTCAATATACCATTTTTGCTTTCCAACTTGGGATTTTAAGCACATCTCATTGTCACCATTACTATCATTGTCATTGCTGGATGTGTGTTCACTTGACAATTCATTTGATTGCTCTTCAATTGTCATGAGATAGAGGTTAGCTAGCTCCTCTGTTGTTTTATCTTCATCAGGTTTGAAATCTCTAGTGTCATCCCAAGTAGCTTTGTATACTTTCTTTCCTTTCTTAGAGGTGTACTTTCTAGAAGGGAGCTTTCTTTTCTTAATCTTAGGATAGTTTAATTTTATATGCTCTTTCACTAGTATCTTCATCATCATTACAAAAGGACGAAGTTAGCAAATAAGAAGTAGAAGGAGTTTTAATATGTACAACTTTGGCTTTCAATGCTAAGTCTTTCTTTTTCATTCCTACGCTTTTAGTAAGCTTCTCAAGAGTGATCTCATGAGCCAATAATTTTCCCATAAGCTCATCAAGTGACAAGACTTCCAATTTATTGGCTTCCTCTGTAGTTGTCTTCTCAGCTTCACACTTATCTTTGGGAAGTGTTCTCATAATTTTTGCTACCACATCCTCATTTGTATATGACTTCCCTAAAGTTTTGAGAATGCCCATAATGTCTATAAATTTATTGTACATCTCAATAATAGTTTCACTAAGTCAGTATATAAATGTTTTTTACATGTATGTATGTATTTGTATCTTTTTCTTTTTTACTTCACTATTTCCTTCATGCTGAGTTTGTAATGTGTCCCACATCACTTTGGTTGATGTACACGTTTGCAACTTAGCATACTGAGACTTGTGGATTACACAGAAAAAAACATGCATTACTCTTATATTTTTTAGGTTTGTCTTCTTTTCTTAATCAATCCACTCACTTTTTGGCTTTAGCTTTTTTCTTCCTTCCTTAAAAATGTCGCATAGGTCAATGGTTTCACTATTAAGGAAGATCTTCATATGATTTTTTTAGTGGCCATAGGTCAATGGCTTAGGAGTGTTAGTGCTTCAAGACATAAGATTTATAGAGGTTTGGTACAACTTGCCTACATCCTCTCCTCTAGTGTTTCCATTAAAGCCCTTACTATATTGATAACTTAAGGTGTTATCAATAACCTTTACAAAGGTAAGTTTCTGGGCACTACCAAGCCTTTGCAAGTGATAAATTCTTAGGCATTATCAACCTTTTACAAATAGTTCACAAGTATTACTAAACCTTAACCCAAAGTAGTTTCTAGGTACTACTTTAAACCTTTCATAAGATATAGGTTTTAGGGTTTTCCAACCTAAGGTTTCCTTAAATTAAATACATCAATTTAAGAAAGAGGAAAAACTTTTTCACTCAAGTAATAAAGACACTTTAAGTATTCTCACAGGGTATACTTGATGAGGTTGAGAATGTGAAGAGAATTTCCTAAAAGCCTATCCTTCAAACTCTATTTTGAAGTTAACTCTTACAACCTATGAATATTGAACTTCTCTTGATTTCTAGATAACTTTTTGTTCACCCTTTAATTAAGAATAACTTTCACAATAGAATACTCACTTAATGGAACAATTTTCTACTTGTTTCTGTTGATAGTTGGTCCTTTTATAGTCTTGAATAAGGAACTAGCCATAAGAAAGAAATTATCACTTCACATTACATTTGTAAGTAATCAACACTAGTTGAGTAATCTCTATGTTTATTGCTAAGGTATCGTCCCTCATTGATTTCAAGCCAATGAAGGGTTATCAAACAAAATACACTTTCAACTAACATTAACTATATTGAAACACTCGTTGGGACTAACTATTAAAGAAAAGTTTACTTAAAGCTCTTCCTTTGACTTTTACATTTATTAAATTCACTTTTCTTGAATGACCATTTGATACGAACAAGGTTGGATTTGATTCCTTACCCGTATGCTTGAGAATAGTTGCCCAGATCTATCAAAACAAGTATTGGAGTTTTGATCTTCAAATCCCAACTAGACCTCTAGAAAACTTGTTTCTAGCAACCTAAGTT